>SJYV01048805.1:729500-767067 GCA_006410875.1 Neotragus pygmaeus | reverse complement strand
AAGTTAAATAAACAGGGTGACAATATACAGTCTTGCCATACTCCTTTGCAACTGTAATTGGACATCCAGAACCGCTTGGCAAAGGCTAATTTGGATTCCAGAACCTGGATAATAAAGTTCTTAGATTTTTGCTCTATTCGAGGAAGGTACATGGTTTCAAGACATTGTGTTATCAGTGACATTTCAACTTGAGAAACCAGAAAAAGGTGGAAATGAGATGGAGAGTCCACCCTGGATAAACCCCCACTTTTTTCCTGAAGGCTCTCAAGCAACTCAGCATCAACTTGGCATCAAAAGCCCAGTAACCCTTGAGGCTGGGCTGTGAACACACCAGGACTCTCTGGAAACAATGGGAAAATATAATCAAGGACTCAAACCCCAGCACACAATAATTACTGTGATCCTGTCATTCCCTCATTGAAGAGAATAAACCAGATGCTATAATCTTTAGGCAAAATGTTGCAGAAACAGCTGTAATAATGAAAGAACGGGCTAACAAGGTCAGAGACCATGAAGAAAAAAAAAAAAAAGAAGAGGAGGAAGAATAAGAAAACAAGACCCTCTCAGCCCACTCCCTCCTGAAGCTCTTTCTCCCTTTAAGCCGAATTTCTCTAACACCTTTTCCTCTTGTTCTGGGGAAGCATCCTCTTCAAGGCTGACTGGTTTCTGATTTCCCTGGCTTTAGACTTAAGCATGTCACGCCAGTTTGGAAAGAGGCCAAACTCTAGATAAAACAGCAACTTTCAACTCAAAAGCAGTGGAGTCTCAGACCAACAGCTACCCAAACGCTGGAGGAGACGTGAGCACACTCTGTGCTCCCTACCACCTTCTCCAGGAAGCCTCTCTGAGCTATTGATACATGGACGTTGCCTGGGATGTGCTCGTTCCAGAAGGGAAAGGAAGACAAGGGCAGAGACGTGGGGTTCTTTAAATGGTCCAGGATGAGTTAGGGGTTGGAGACTTTTGCCTAAGAAATGGCAATGACCCAGTGTCTATCTCCTGCTGCTGAAAAGAGGAAATGGACTGCAGCTTGGGGACAGACAGATGGCAGACCAAGATGGTTTCTTATCACGGTTGGTTGATTTCATCCCTCTGCGTGGGAACAACAGTAGTAAACCCCTTCGAGGTAGGGCTGCATATTTAAGAAAACTGACACACATTTGATATTTAAATTTTTGAGCAGAATAAAGGGGATGACTTATCAACCTTTCAAAAGAATGGTCTTGCTAGGAATAGTAACCCAGTTTTAAATATAGAGTTGCAGCTGGGATGTCTTCATGGTATAATTACTTAACTGGAAACGCTCTGCTATGAAATGGGCCCAGAGTACCAGCACAGTCCCCCTTCCACAGAACTACAGATTGTGCTGAGAAAAATTCTACCCCTCACAAAGCTCTGTAATGACCATGTATATAAATAAGTGCCTATTTACGTATGCACGCATTCAAATACAGTCACAGAGGCACGCATATATTTTTATAAATTCAGCCTCTTCCCATCTAATGAACAAACTCAGAAACAATTCTGTTTCATCCAGTGCCATACTATGAGTAGTAATTAAAAGAAAACCACTTAAACATTTATTGCCCAATATTAGACAAGTGTTTTCACAATGAAGCTGGTTCTATTTATTTAAAACACAAAATTATAATGGAAAATTACCCTGGTCACTTAAACTCAAATACTACAGAGGCAAAATAACACTTTTGTCCCCCTCTATTGATCTAATTTAATGAGGTGGGATAAAGCACTGTGGATAATTAAGGATCAGATCTAGGAGAGTATGTATACTCTGTGTTGCAAATAAAATAACCCTGGAAGAGAAGATCTAGAGTAAGAGAAAGAACTCAAGGGGGAGGCAAATGGGTTAGGCTTGGGTTCTCACATTGCATACCCAGGAAAAGGTTAAGAGCCTGCACCTTGCTTAGATCTGAATCCCAGCTTCCCTCCGGCCCCCACCCCATTACCAGCTGAATGTCTTTCGCCACATAACTTACTTTCTCTGTGCCTTGATAGCCTCATCTGTAGAGTGGGTGTAATGCAAATACCTACTTGATGCAGCTGTTGTGAGTACTAAGAAGTTAATTCTGGCTTTATCACTCAGTCACTGAGTGAACTAGACAAGTTATTTACTTTTTTTTTTTTTGCTTCAATTTTCCTCCCTTGTAAAATGGAGGTCCCTACTGGCTCTTATAGGCTACAACAGGAACAGAAAGAGATTATCTGAGCATGAGTGGTGCTCAGTATAGTTAATTATTTTTACAAATGATGGTTATCTCTATGTGATCTTCTTCACCTCATCCAATGCAATGCTGGGAAGTCAGACTCTATCAGTAACTGTCAATCTTTCTTAATAGCTGACTTCTCTCTTTTTTGATTAACTTATGTATTTTGCTGTGTTGGGGCTTAGTAGCAGCATACAGGTCTTTTGTTGTGGTGCATGGACTCTAGTTGTGGCACATGCGCTTAGTTCCACGGCATATGGGATCTTAGTTCCCCCACCAGGGATCGAACCCATGTCCCCTGCATTGCAATGTGGATTCATAACTGGACCCACAGAAGTCTCTAATCTCTCTTTTAAATGCCAATATATAAAACACTTTAAAAGGCATTGTGCACTTACTGTATAAAGTTCAAACTTATAATGATTATTATATAGTTAATCAATAAGGAAGAGGATATTTGAGTGAATGTACACATAGCTAAAATTCCTTCACAAAAGTTAAAAAGTCAGATATTACCCCCAAGGTCATCAAATTAGCCCACTATCAGAATATTATGACAAGGAATATTAGTCACACACAAATTAGTAGCATCTAGGTTTATACAACATTTAGCTGAGAATACAGAAAGGGATGAGACTTAATTCAATGTGCAGATCTGAATTAGAAAAAAAAATTTCTGAATCAGTCCTTTTAATTTCAGCAATTAGGATACATCCAAATAACTCTTGAATTAAATACAAATATATAATGAAAACTTCTATTTAAAGCTAAGAGATTCATTTTAAGTTTCAGCCAGTGTGGCACTAAAAGGAAAATTCATAGCCTTATATGTGTGCGTACTAGAAAACAGAAAAAGAATATCAGTAAACAAATAATGCTAATTTTAAGAAACTAAAAATGATCAAAGTTTTTTGCTATTGAAATTAGAAATCGATGTTTATATATTCTCTATAGGGAGTTAAATCATTAGGGCTCAATAGGGAGATAGTAAAAATACTCAACATCTGTCAGGCACAGGAGCTGGGGAGTCAGAGTGGAGCCCTGGGACCCCTGCTGGGTCTCTTAATAACTTGAATCTTGGGGACATGGGTGGGGGGGTTTCAGGAGAGACAGTGGGCTGATGCTGAGGACGGGGCTTGGGGCAGTGGCTACTTCAGTATTTCTGCAGCTGTTGCCACCTCTCCAGGCCATAGCAGCTGAGTGTCTGTAATAAAATTAAGTAGGCTTCAAGATTCCTTCCAGCTTTTTCATGAAATGCAGAAGTTTCCAAATTCTGTTGAGGTGGGGTGAGATGGAGGCAGTTATAAAAACCAGAGATGAGAGAAAAGCAGTGGAATTCCTTCTCCCACCTCTTCCTTCCCACCGAGAAACACATACTGTCACATAGTCACACATATGCATCTACCCAATCTACACACATGCACAAACATAACACACACATATACAACCAACAAATCCCGAGAGATTATATTAAGTGAAGTCAATCGAAGAGAAATATGATATCGCTTATATGTAGAATATATTATAAAAAATGATACAAATGAATTTATTGAGGAAACAGAAATAGACTCACAGACTTAGACATAGAAAATAATCTCATGTTTATCAAAGGGGAAATGGTAGGAGAGAGATAAATTGGGAGTTCAGAATTAACAGATACACACTACTATGTACAAAATATTGGGTTGGCCCAAAGGTTCATTTGGGTTTTTCCATAATGTTACAGAAAAACCTGGGCAAATCTTTGGGCCAACTCAATAGATAAACATGGCTCAGCAGTTAAGAATCCACCTACCAATCTAGGAGACACAAGAGATGCAGGTTCGATCCCTGAGTGGGGAAGATTCCCTGGAGGAGGAAACAGCAACCCATTCCAGTATTCTTGTTTGGAAAATTTCATTGAGAGAGGAGCCTGGTAGGCTACAGTCCATTGGGTCACAAAGAGTCAGATACATATACACACATAGTAGATAAACAACCAGGTCCTACTGTATAGCACAAGGAACTCTACTTAATATCCTGTAATAATCTAGAATGAAAAAGAATCTAAAAAGAATATACAGTGTGTGTGTGTCTATGTGTGTATATGTATGTATGTATGAATACCTGAAACCCTTTGCTGTACACTTGACATTAACACAGCATTGTAAATTAATTATACTTCAATTTAAAAAAATAACCAGCAAACCTCTAAACTTGACTTTCCAAAGCAGAACCTTGTGTGCCCATCTCATCTTATTTTCTAGCACAGGCCTCTGAGACCCACAATTTCTGCAATGGATTTTGTGCTGTCTAGAGGGCAGGGGGCCTCTGCACAGCCACTGGGCAGGTATCCAAGATCCCAGGCCACTTGGAAGACATCCAGAGGCACAGCTCAGGCAACTGTAGCTCCTTGAAGAATAAAGATCATCTCAGAGAGGACATGACGGGGAAACGCCCGGCTCCCCCTTGGAGGAAGCTGAGAGAGATCAAGGGCTCCAGAGACACCCTAGGGAGGGCAGGCAGGTCCCTGGGACCAGCCTGTTTCCAGAGCGCAGGACGTAAAGTCCTTCCTCCGGGGTGTCACGTTGCCAGGTGCGGGTAAGAGCTGCTGTAAGAACTGCGGCTGAGAGGGTGATGTCCTTTTATTTTTAATCCTTCAAGAAAATCAGAGGCACTGCCGGAGGGTTTGGGCTTAGAACCTTGACATGTGAGAATTATACGGTCTATCACTTCCCAGAACGCCACTGCAGCTCATGGCAGAGAGAAAGTGGGGGAGAGAAAAGACTTGTTCAACAAAGAGAGCTGTTAACAACTTTGAACCCGAAGACAGCAAACGGATGTGGCTCTTCATATTAATACTTTGAGATGAGAGGCCTGGGGCTGGGTGAAGAAACAGCTTTTCTAACAACAGAAAAAGGATAACAGAGGATCAAGGAGACCCACCTTCCTCGAACAAGACACCTGATTTTGCCTTTCAAGAAGCCAAAGAACCAAAAGAGGTTAAGATGTCTCAGAGACATGAAGAGAACACTGGAAATCGTCTCCTTGAGAAGTTCATCCCCATCTGTGCTGGCTACTTAGAGCATCATTCAGTGCAATTGTGAAACACTGGAAATTTCTTACATTTGTCTATCACCGAAGAACCGGCTGCGAGCAGAGAGCACTGCCACATAAGCAGTAAAACCCAAAAGCTTGACACGCATAAGCTCCACCCATAGGTGTCTTCAGGGGTGGAGTTTAAAAGCACCACTTTGGGGAACAAAGCAAACTGAGAAAGATGCTCTGTGATATTCTATATGTTTGTGTGCATGTGTGTTCGATCGCTAAGACATGTCTGATTCTTTGTGACCCTATGGCCCACCAGGCTACTCTCACGGGATTTCCCAAGCAAGAATACTGGAGAGGGTTGCCATTTCCTCCTCCAGGGGATCTTCAAGACCAGGGATCGAACCCACGTCTCTTGCATCTCCTGCACTGGCAGGCAGATTCTTTGCCCCTAGAGCCACCTGGTAAGCCTGATATTCTGTATACACAGTTTCAAAACAAACCAAGAACTGTTTACTTGTGAAGATGCCTATATTAATAAAAGTTAGAGGGTGGGGACCTCTTAGGGGGCCTGGTGGCTGACTCTGGGATCCCACTGCAGAGGGCACAGGTTTGATCCCTGGTCAGGATGAAGGTACCACATGCTGCACAGTGTGGCCCCCAAAAAGTTAGAGACTGAAAAATTAACAGCAAATTCATGTTAGTAGTTGCTTCTGGGGGGTGGGGGAGGGAGTACAGAGGAAGGGAGGGAAGGAGGGATGGAGGGAGGAAAAGAAGGATGAAACATGTTCTGGGCAGAGTACAATGCTATCAGTATTGTTTGATTTCTTTTCCTCAGTCCATGGAATTCTCCAGGCAAGAACACGAGTGGGTTGCCATTCCCCCCTCCAAGGGATCTTCACGACCCAGGGATCGAACCCAGGTCTCCCACATTGCAAGCAGATTCTTTATCATCTGGGCTACCAGGGACTTCCCCCCGCCCCGCGGCTCCTTTATATTACAAAGATCTGATGCCAACAAGATAAATTTTGAACATGTGTAGCTTTGTGATGAATGTCCGTGATATCATTCTCTATACAGTCAATATTTTTTTACTTTCCAGTTTTTAAAAAGACTCTCCCTTTCATTTTTATAACAGGAAAATACTAACAGTCATGCATATGAAAATCTGATGCTTCCAACGGCTCCCTTTTAAATTCTTCCCTGCTCACTGAAAACCAACGGATGTCAATTTTCTGCAAAAAGAAGTTTTTCTTCCTACTAGAGGTTCAGAGTGGGGACACCAAACACCAGTGACGACAGACTTGCGAGCATGATTTTCAAAAGAAAACAGGCATTCTGATTAAACAGAGCAGTCTATAAGATGAGCTTCACATCAACGGATTAGATATAACTTGAAAAAACTTTGCAATCACATGCCTAAGATTAGCTATGGCGACACATAGCTCACAGGAGATTGGGAATCCTGTTATTTATTCAATCATATTGTTTGCCATGGCAACGAAAGTGTAAACAGAATCACCATGTGGGCGTTTGTTATAGGAGCTTCCCAGAGGTATCAGCTGGGGGTATTCACACATTAGGTACATTGTATGCGAATGTACTGATCCCTAGACAGGGCCGCAAACTCGTAAGTAACCTAGAGGCTGTGTGCTCAGTCGCTTCAGTTGTGTCAACTCTTTTCAACTCCATGGACCATAGCTCACCAGGTTTCTCTGTCCATGGGATTCTCCAGGCAACAATACTGGAGTGGGCTGCCATGCCCACTCCAGTACTGGAAGATCCCCTCCAGGGGATCTTGCCAACCCATGTCTTTTACATCTCCAGCATCTGCAGCCCGGTTCTTTGCCACTAGCTCCACCTGGGATTTGCTACCTAGAGGCTGTGCCTACTTTGAATTAGGCACTTTTTCTTGCCTTGAGAAAGAACTTGAACTCAGATGAAGAAGCAGTTATTTCTCTTAGGTGTTGAGACATCATGGGGGTTGGGGTGAGGCTTTATTCTCCTGCTCTCTGGCTTAACCAGACCCCTGACTTCTCTTTGGTGTCATACAGACACAATCGGAACCAAAGAGGCCCTGGACTCGACAAAGAGAGCAGCATTTCATGTGACGTGATGGTTAGGGAATACACATGCACGCTCGCATCTTAGCGATGAGGCCGTCAGGAATTTTTATCAAGGCCCCGTTTCCCAAATTTCCTTCCAACACAATGAATCAAAGCTCAGCACCTCTAATTAAGGGTGACCTTCACTAAACATTTGGCTTTAGATTATTTGAGGAACACTTTTTTGTTCTTCCAGTGTAGCAAGCCCAGACATCTTGGGACCAGCATAATGGGCTCCACATGCCTTCTCCGTGGGGTCCAGCTCTGTGTGTCTCCCCCAGCCCCCGGCATCCCTGCCTCTCCATTACAGAAACAGCAGGAGGCTGCCAAAAGCTCAGGCCTCCAGGGCTGCCAGACCTCTGCATACCATCTGAAGATCAAGGGGCATCCATCTGCAGCATGATAATTTAAACCATCTCCCTGTGTACAAACAAAAAGAAGAAAGGAACTGCAGGACCCGGCTCCTCCATAGATCCCAGACAGAGAAAGCACAAGTTGGTTCAACTTCTCTAGGAAGAACTGATATTTTCACAAACCCATAAAAGTTAATCCTCTCACTGCACCGTTACGTTGACCCCATGCATTTGGCAAAATACAAATGGCCAGAGGGCTTTGAGGTCCCAGACCCTCAAAGGATTCTTCTTCAGCCTTTTCAACTGCTTCCTTTCTTCCCAACTCCCTGATGGAGTTTACTGAGATCAGGGTATTAAAAAAAACAACAACAACACACTTTTTAACAGAAAGGCAAAAAAAAAAAAATTGTGAACCATGCTAATACTAGAGTTTTCATCTCCGAAATAATCCCCAAGTTCAACTGTATTGGGGTCTCTTAAAAGTGAAATGCTGAATGACTTAGACGGAACAAAGAGAGATGCTTTTCAGATTCCTGGGTTACCAAATCTTCTCCTTGGCCAGTGATATCTGCACCAGGTTTGTCACTTGGCAGCCGGGCTGCCCCATTCCCTTGCAAGTCCCAGGGACCAGGCAGAAAATCTCTGACTCAAGAAAATAGCAATGGGAGTTCCCATGGAAACCAACAGGGAAGGAAGCAGGAAGAAAAAATGCAGAGCTAAAAGGATAACAAAAGAGAAATCACACTTATCCAAATCTTTGCTTCCTAGGAGTGAAGAGGGAGATTTGGGTAGCCGGAGTCCATTCAACCCTGGCTATTCTGTAGCTGGTTTCAGTCATAGTGATATTCCAGACCTTGGTATACTCACGCTAGACAGCTAGCACCTCTGTCCTATCTGATACAGACTTGGGGGCAAACATTAGCTCTATGGCAATACTTCCTGACCCAGAGTCTTCAGAAATCCACAATCCCAATTTGGTCCTGTCCATGTATGATCAATATTTTTCACTTAATAATTATCTTTTCTACCAACTCATCCAAAAATTAGCCTTGCTATCAGATCTATATATGATATTAAAGTTTGGATGATCTAGTTATTTTGAAATACTTCAGCTTAAAAGTTTTGAAAACAGAGCCATCCAGTCACCACCTCTCTCATCCTTTGTTTAACTGTCACATCTGATATTTTCCTGTTCATTGTTTGTTCATTTCCATCTGTCTCCCTCACTGGGTTGCCCCACACTGAGAACTACCTGTCCACGTTGTTGCTGTTCAGTCACTAAGTTGTGTCCGACTCTCTGCGACCCCGTGGACTGCAGCATGCCAGGCTTCCCTGACCCTCACTATCTCCTGGAGTCTGACCAAGTTCGTGTCCATTGAATCAGGGATGCTATCCAACCATCTCATCCTCTGCTGCCCTCTTCTCCTTTTGTCCTCAATCTTTCCTAGCATCAGGGTCTTTTCCAATGAATCAGCTGTCCATTACAGATCTGTAAATGAATGAATGAATGGATGGTATGGTAAGATGCTGATTCAACCTGCCTTATGATGTAACCTGTGATATAGCCCAAGGGGTTTGGAGAGAAACGATCACTTAAAGGGAAAAAGATCACCAAGATTTCTGAGTTTTTTAAAACATTTTTTAACATTTCCCACCTACAACACAGGTAGTCTTGAGCTTCCCAGAATTATACAAATTCAAGCTAAAAATCAATCCATCCAAAAAATAAAAACCGAGACAACTGCTTTAGTGAAAACAGAATTAATTCCTGAGTGTTGTTTTATGAGTGGTTGAGAAAGAAAAAAAATTTGTGAAGTAATGAGATTTCGGGGGCCAAGAAGACATACAATGAGTCTCCAAACATTTCTGTTCCCTGCCTTCCACTCTACACAGTCCTGGGAAGAGGTAAAGATCCCACAAGGGTTCACAGAGATGCTGATTCAGTACTGCCTCCCTGAAAGTGACAGCTTATTACGCAGGCTTTGGACAGGTCTTCGTAGGAGCTGTCTCCAAGCACTTTTTTTTTCCCCTCTTTTGGTCACAGTTTCAGTTCTAGATATTGAGATTCCCTGGTTGTTCAACCATCAGTAGACTTGGGGCAGGATGAAAAACCCAGACCCCTCTGAAGATATGGAATGATTTGTGTGTCTGCATTTGGAAAGATTCGTGACCCGAAGGTGGGTAAGCATCAGCCGGAGGCTCAGAAGGATTCATCTTGGTAAATTGTTTCTAGCAGCTCTGGCAACTTGAAAGCAGCAACCCTGCCAAGCTGGGTAAAACCAGCCTCTCGGATCTAGAGGACAGATGAGGGAGGGTCCAAGGAGGTTGGATGTTTAGTTGAGCGAGGCAGTGGGGATGAATGGAGATGAAAAACCAAGATAGATTTCTGCCTTATTGCTTTCTTTGGATTTTTTTATTGATTTAAATTTATTTGGGGGTGTGCTGGGTCTTCGCTGCTATGTGCAGACTTTCTCTAGTTGCATTGAGCAGAAGGGCTACTAGCAGTGCACGGGCTTCACGTTGCAATGGCTTCTCTTGTGGAGCAAAGGTTCTAGACACGGGCACTGTAGTTGTCGTGGAATGTGGGATCTTCTCAGACCAGGGATCAAACGAACCCGTGTCCCCTGCGCTGGCTGGTGGATTCTTATCCACTGTACCACCAGTGAAGTCCTGGGTGGTACAGCAAGCCCTTTTCTTACTGAAAGCACAGCACGGTGGTCACGTTCTGGGGCAAAGCATTTCCAGACTACTTCCGGTCACCATGTGGGGGACCAAGAGGGTGGTATGGTAGGGATACCAGGTCCCTTTGGGTAATGGCACCAAACTGGAAACAACCATGGTTATTTAATAACTTAGTCAGTCTCCATAAGGGACTGACACATGATGATAAAACAATGCAGGCAAGTATGTGTGAAAACGCAAGTATCTCCAAGGCACACGGAAGTGCATGGTGAAAAATATTTTAAGTAACATTTAAAAACAACAGGGACCTCCCTGCTGTGGTCCAGTGGTTAAGACTTTGCCTTCCAGTGCAGGGGTGTGGGTTCAAACCCTGGTAGGGGAGCTTAAGATCCCCTAGGTGTCACGACCAAAAATCCAAAACATAAAACAGAAGCAATAATGTAACAAAATTAATAAAGATTTTTTAAATGGCCCACATAAAAAAAATTTTAAACTGACTTAAAAAATGAATATATAAATAAAAAATAAAAGGAGCATACATGATTTCACATGTATCCATCTAGTTATATAAAGCACATATACATACAAACTGTTAATGATGAATATAAGGAGAGATATGCAGTGAGGTCAGCCTTCAGTTTCCACATTTTCTTTTCTGCCACAGTTCAATTTTTGAACCAGACAGAGATATTTGGGATGCTGGTGATATTATTTTAAACTCCTAAGAGATTATCTGGGCATTGAATTCATGCACCTATTATTAGTTGATCTCTTTATATTTCCCTATACAAGATACACAACAGTAATACCAGTAATTATCAAGACAACGAATGGAAACAGGAAATAAAGGAGTCTTTATATGAGATGAAGGACTCACAGGCTGGTGGGCGTGTGGCCCACTAGGGCCTTTCTGAAAAATAACCAGGCTTCCCTTGGGGGTTGCTTTGGAGGCACCTCATCCCAACTTTAACTCAGGAGTTCAGCTTTGAGAAATCTGGTGTAAGGAATTTACCCCTAAGGATTTATTCTGATTGACTTAGAAAAACAGTGATCTACACTGAAATCTGTTTAGGCAATGTTAAAAGGGTAAAAAATTGAAATAATTTATATATCCATCCGTGTGACTGAATATAAGACATAATCATTAAAGTCTTGTTCTCAGAGATAATTTCAAGTCAGGAAATGTTCAAAAAATGAAATTAAATGTCCAAAACAAACAAATCCGTGAAAACCTAGAAATATCACCTGGTTTTAACTTTGTACTGAATAAATACACATTGTTTATATATTCCTCTATGCGTGCCTACCTGCTAAATGGCTTCAGTCCTGTCCCTCTCTTCACGACCCCTGCGGACGGTAGCCTGCCATGGGATTCTTCCGGCAAGAATACTGGAGTGGATAGCCATGCCCTACTCCAGGGATCTTCCTGATGCAGGGATCGAACCCAGGTCTCTTGCATTGCAGGGATTCTTAACCGTCTGAGCCACTAGGGAGGGTGGACCCTTAGGGAAGTCCCTGTTACATTCTTTACATGTTCTATTAGTTTCAAAATCTGAAAAAACATGACCATAAATGTGCCGTTGCGTAACCTCAACCCTTGCAAGCTGCTGTTTTCTGCCCTTTGGGCTTACGGCCTGATCTTAGGGAAAGCTGATGGAGGACAGACTGATAGACGGAAGGGGGCCTCTGGAGACACCGAGAAAGGTGATCCCATGGAGATTCAGCCAGACCACGTGTGTTTAAAAACGCATTTCCATGTGGCACAGGGCAAATCGGGGTAGATGCATGTACTATATGTCCCTGTATTTAAAGTTCTCCATTTTAACCCAAGGTCTTTACGGTGAGTTTCCTGACACTACTGCTTGTAGGTTCCCTTCCTTCCCAGGTGGATTCTCTCCCTTCCTTTTGCTTTCTTCCTCCTCTCCTCTTCTTAATCGATGCCACCTCCCCTGCGTGGAACGTTTTTGCTGTACACAGGTACCAGCGCTTCTGCGGAGGAGTCTGGCCGCAGAGCGGCTGAGCATCCTCAATCAGGCAAGCTGCCTTCCCGGCTTCCTCCAGGATGATGTCTTGCAAGGGAATTACATCTTCTCCTCCGCGATTGGCCGCCCGCTGGCCCACGATGCCCGCTCTGTTACTGTGCTCAGACACTGTGCTCATCCGCAGACCCCGCAGATTCTATCTGAGCCTGGGGAGGCGACAGAAGCGTGTCTATCAGTAATCTAATTCCGCACGCCTGGTGAAAGGAGCCAATATTATCGCGGCAAAGACGCGCCTCTTGCTATATTGATTTTTATATTAACCATAAAGGACAGGCGGGCCCCCGACGAGCGAGGCTGTGAAGGGAAGATAAAGTTCCCCCACTTCCCTCTTGGCTCGCAATTTGTGAATATTCTTCGGGTAAAATTCCTGCTTCGTCATGCCTGACAATCTCTCCTTTTAGGCCGGTGGGCCCCCCATTCTGTGTCCAGTGGCTCCAGGCCAATCTTCAGCTGATGGACTTAATACTTAGTCTTTCACGTTCCCAATCAGCCCAGGCTTGGGAAACTTAGCTGCTTCTAACGGATAGAATTCTTGGCCCCTGTTTCCCTTTATGTCCATGGAGCCAGGACCTTACTGACACATTCGTCCTGTGGTTGATGTTTGCATTCTGCATTTTCCCCTAAGTTTTCTTCCCTGATGCTCTCCATGGTTAACCAAAAAAAAAGGGGGGGGGGCGGGGATAGTAGCTGGTCTGATTGTTTCTTTCATTTCATCCCTCTTCACCATCAAGATGTGAGACCCACAGGAGCAGGGACCCTGTCCAATGTGTTCACGGCTGAATCTGCAGCCCCAGAAAAGGGCAGACACTTGAAAATATATGCGGACTGAGTGGATGAGTTCTGCGTTACTTTACATAATAATGCTGCATATTTAACCTTCCCTGAGTCTGTTCCTCCTGCTTCTCATTTTCATGGCTATCTCCCCTTCCATATGGATAGAGCGGCAGGGTGAAGCCTTCCATAGAAAAGTCAAGAAACCCTAAAGAGAACAGGAATGTTTCAGCTAGCAATGATTCAGTGTTTACTTATAATTGATGCACAAAATATTAAATAGAATAGCACCCCCTAGATGCTTCAGAAGGATTTTCTTGGGCAGGTTCTTGGTCCTGATTTCTTCCGGTCACTAAGGTTTTCCAAACTCCCCCAGCCCCTGAAGTGAGCTCTTACAAGTGACGGCTGGGTGAAGAGATGAAGCCAGTCCATATCCCACAGAGAAGCCATATGTTGTTTTTTGCTCTCCAGCTTCATCATAACAGGGAATTTCCTCTTTCCCAGTGCATGCAGTGTTTGGAAAGGAGGCAGTCCAGTTACTTATTTCTGTGTGACAAACCATCTCTCAAGTTTCTGGCTTAAAACAGCATTTATTTTGCTCACAAATCTGGAATTTGGGCAGAACTCAGCCACANCTTCATCATAACAGGGAATTTCCTCTTTCCCAGTGCATGCAGTGTTTGGAAAGGAGGCAGTCCAGTTACTTATTTCTGTGTGACAAACCATCTCTCAAGTTTCTGGCTTAAAACAGCATTTATTTTGCTCACAAATCTGGAATTTGGGCAGAACTCAGCCACATTATTTTGCCTCAGCTCCACAAGACAATGGTACAGGTAGATCCAATGCTGGAGATTAGAATCATTTTTTAAAAATAATTTAATTTCTTTATTTTTGGCTGTGCTGAGTCTTTGTTGCTTCCTGGGTTTTTCTGTAGTTGTGGCGAGTGGGGGCTACTCTCTAGTTGCAATGCTTGGGCTTCTCATCGTGGTGGCTTCTCTTGTTGCAAAGCATGGGCTCTAGAGTGCATGGGCTCAGTAGTTGTGGTACATAGGCTTAACTGCTCTGCAGCATGTGGAATCTTCCCAGACCAGGGAATGAACCTGTGTCTCCTGCACGGGCAGGTAGATTCTTTACCACTGAGTCAGCAGGAAAGCCCTAGAATCATTGGAAGATTCACTCACTTGAGTGGCCGTGGATCTGTCAGCTGAACCCATCAGTTAGAACAATCACAGGCAGCCTCTCCAGGTGGCTTGAGCTTCCTCACAACATGGCGGTTCTAAGGACCAGTGGCTCAGGAAAGATAGGGAGATGCAGGCAGAAACTACATCAGCTTTTATGACTTGGTCTTCTTGTCACTTAGCATCACCAATAGATTCCATCTGTCCTGTAAATCACAAGACTGTCCACATTCAAGGGGAATAGAAATAGTTTCCACTTCTTATTGAGTAGTAAGGTTCTGGAAGAATTGTGAGCTGGAACTACTGCTGTGGCCTGTTTTGGGGGACTATACTCTGCCACACGAAATGAGTCAAGGTCCTGGCTTCCTACTACACAAGCCCACAGAGTCTCTGATAGATTTTCCATCACGTCTTCTATTCAGTTAAGAGGAGGCAATAGACCAAATGCATACTCTCTCCGAGATGGTCTTTAACTGAAAAATTTGAGGGACTTCCCTGGCAGTACAGTAGTTAGGACTTCACCTGCCAATGCAGGGGGTGTGGATTCAGTCCCTGGTGGGGAAGCTAAGGTCCCGCATACCTATTGGCAAAACACCATAGTACAAACAACAGAAGCAATATTGTAACAAATTCAACAAAGACTTCAAAAGGGCCCACATCAAAGAACACCTTGAAAATAAAAGAAAAACTTGAGGTACGTATAGATGTACATCAAGTTGTAAGAAATGGTACAGAGATGTCAGTGGACTCCACCAAGTTTCTCCCAATGGCGACATCTTACAAAGCAATACTGCAATATCCCAGCTGGGAAACGGACAATGATACAGTTCACCCGTCTCATGCAGACTCCCCCATCTTGCAGACATGTGTCTGCATTTACTTCTACCTGATTCCATCAACTTTATCAAAGTGTTGCCATGTGTCTAGGCTTATGTTTCCACCATCACAGTCAAGATAGAGAGTTCCATCATAAGAACTCTTCCCACTGCCCTTTTGTAACTGATTCACCTCCTTCAAATACCACACCTCCCTAAGCCCTGACAATCACTAACCCATTCTGTATTTCTGAAATTTTGTCTTTTCAGAAGTTTATTTAAATGAAAGAATGCAGTACCTAACCTACTGAAAATAGCTGTTTATCACTCAGGATACATCCTTAGAGACTCATTCGAACTGCTGCATGTATTCACCTCGTTCCTTTCCATGGCTGTGTAGTATGTATGGACAAATGACAGTTTGGTTAACCATACCCTTGTTGACAGACATCTTTCCCTAGACTTTCAATTCATAAACAATGACATAAGGGCCAATGACATGGTTGGTTGTTGTTGGTTTGCTTGTTTCTTAAGAATGGCACCCTGAGCATCATGCCCCCCATTGGAAACCATAGTTGAAATTCTCGGATCTGTTTTCCAAGTCATATTTTTAAATCCCTGACAGCCTTATGGCAGGTTTTATTTTTCATCAATGATCCCTCATCAGTTTCTACTGCCAGCAACCAAAGAATCCCACTTGACACACCTATACATGCAAGGGTTTCACACCAACAATCCAAGAAATGGATATTGACAAAAGTCTCCAATGTTTTGAAAACCTCTTTTTAAATCTCTTATTATCTTATCCCTTATAGCTTATTCACCTTCTGGATGTACTATCAACTGGACATTAAAAAGACAAAAGAGAATCAGCAAAATAATGAAAAAAAGAGGTACAAAATTCTAAATCTATTCAACCCAAGAAACATTTAAAGAAAAAGTCACACTCCCCCAATCAACAAAAGTAAACCATAACAAAACTGACTTCCGTGGTTCTACAAAATGAAGATCAGTAGATACTCGGATACAGAATGAACAAAATCAAAAAACAAGAGAGGAAAGAAAAAACAGTTACAGGCAGAACAGGAAAATTTACAGGTGGAATCCCATGTGATCTTATATTTCACTGCAGCTTGACTAGTGAAATAAAATGAATTGATTTTATGACCAGGGTGAGCCATCTGAGAAAAATACGCTTAGAGAAAACAGCCCACAAGAACAAAACCAGAAGTGTTTCTAACAATAACTTTGGGGCCCTCAATTTGAATAATTAGATCATTGGGCACCATGATTAAAGAAAGTTATTAATTCTTTTCTTTTTGAATGTCTTTGAGATTCACCATCTTTACACTCACAATCTTTTTTTTTTTCTCAACGTTACTGTTAACGTTTTCACCACTGAGAAATGTCCAAGGTCTCACACAGAGCAGGACTTTTTTGTAAGATGAGAGGCAAACAGAGTATATTTGTTGGAGGTTTAACAAGGGAAAGTGCTTTCCCTGATGGCTCAAAGGTTAAAGCGTCTGCCTGCAATGCGGGAGACCAGGGTTCAATCCCTGGGTCAGGAAGATCCCCTGGAAAAGGAAATGGCAACCCACTCCAGTATTCTTGCCTGGAGAATCCCATGGATGGAGGAGCCTGGTAGGCTACAGCCCATGGGGAGCAGAGTCGGAGACGACTGAGCGACTTCACTTTCACTTTCTTTAACAAGGGGAAAGACAGTGAGGTTAGTTGGTTTAGGCTGCCCAGGATACAGTATTCCTTTTAGTGACAGCACCCTGATTTCTTTTTTTTTTTTAATGTATATATTTATTCTTGGCTGCTCTGGTCTTCAGTGCTGCGTCCAGGCTCCCTCTGTTTGCAGGGCTTGGGCTTCTCACTGCGGTGGCTTCTCTTGTTGCAGAGCACTGACTCTTCAGTGCATGGGCTTCAGCAGTTGCTACACATGAGCTCAGTAGCTGTGACACACGGGCTGTACAGCAGAGGCTCAGTAGTTGTGGCTCATACACTTAATTGCTCCACAGCACGTGGAATCTTCCTGGATCGGGGATTGAACCTGTGTCTCTTGCATTAGCAGGCAGATTCTTTACCACTGAGCTACCAGGGAAGCCCCTCAATTTCTTATTACAGTAACTGCCTCTCTCTCATTTGAGTGAGATTTAACAGAACTGCCAGGAAAGTATCCTGTTCTTCCTCCACCAAAACAGAGTACGCGAGCCATCCTTAGCCGTCAGCCTCTCTCAAGGGATTGTGACTCTTAAGTGGAATGAAGGTACGAAGTGCACAGATATAGAGATGAGCCCTGGTAGGTTTCTGCTTACTAGGTTAGTAGCCGGAGTCTTATGTCTGGGTTTTACTGGTGGTGATGATCCTACTATCTTTCCTGGAATTTCTTCTCTATTAAGTGAAAGTGAAATCGCTCAGTCAAGTCCGACTCTTTGCGACCCCGTGGACTGTAACCTACCAGGCTCCTTTGTCCATGGGATTCTCCAGGCAAGAATACTGAAGTGGGTTGGCATTTCCTTCTCCAGGGGATCTTCCCGACCCAGGGACTGAACCCAGGTCTCCCGCCTTGCAGGTAAACGCTTTAACCTCTGAGCCGCCAAGGAAGCCCTGTTGTCAATCACCAAGGAGTCCTACTCTATGGAAGATCAGTGACTCAACATCATAAAACATCTTGTTTTATGACCATCATCACATCCACCCCTTACTGCTAGAACATCTTAATCACAAATGTAGAAAATCTGAGTCAATATGGATTTTTAAGACCTACTCAATTCTCATTCTTTTTTTTTTTCAATCTTTGTTAACCATCTTTTATAAAAAAAAAAAAAAGTATTTGGCTGCACTGAGTCTTAGTTGTAGCACACAGGATCTTTCATTGTGGCAACTCTCTAGGTTGTGGCCCACGGACTCTCTAGGTTGTGGCCCACGGACTCTCTAGGTTGTGGCACTTGGGCTTAGCTGCCTTGCAGCATGTGGGATCGAACCCATATCCCCTGCATTGCAAGATGGCTTCTTGACCACCAGGAAGTCCCCAACTCTCATGCCTGAGATGCAGACACAAGTCCTATAGGAGAAGTGATGTGCCTTGGGTCATAGTGAGAAAGGAACCCATGCAGGGCTGGAACCCACAACTTCGGATTCCTAGTTAAAGCTGTTCTGGCAACTCTGCCTCTCACCGAGGAACACAGTACTTCTATTCGAGTTTCTTTCCCAAGTTCCATGTAAGTACCTTTAGTTTCATGTTTGAAGGTTACTTTGCTATACTGTAACCCATCTCTCAGTGATCATTTAAAAATATTCCGTCTTAAAAAAAAAATCCCATCTATTGACAAACCCCCAATTAAGTTTCTCCTGTCAATTAATTAAAGCTTAGACAAAAAAAATGCTGCTTTTTTTTAACTTAAAGTGTAGTTTTAAAAATGGCATGCAATTAGCTGGCAACAGACGTGATCTCAGCAGGGTTTCAATTATGCTATGGATGATAGTTTCCTAATTCAATACAAAGCTGTAATTAAGAATGTAATTAACTCTTGAAGTTGTCCTGATGTCATACAACACGAGCTCACATAATGACCCTTGTTCTTGAAAAAAAAGAAAAGCCTCTGGTGAGTCAAATTATTCCTCTGGGGGAGTGTGTGTGTTTTTACTTATCATTTAAGTACATAAAATAATTTCTAATGGGCCTTTAGCCAAGAGATTGGTTACATTCACAATGCCAGAGAAATACACACAACGTAACTTTTCAAGCACCTGCTCCTGGGGATCTGGGGAACTAGAAATTTGGAACTGTTTCTCATGACTGATAAAGAGCCATTTGTGGTATAATGCAACAGGAGAGGAAATTCAAAAGGATTCCTGTAGGAATTTATCTTCAAACACAAGTCAAGCTTAACATCCTTTCCCAAACTTCTGTTCTGAATTCATTCCTGAATAAACTTTAAAGCTGGGACCGTGGCTATTGCATTCACCACTGTCTCCTTAAAGCCAAACCCCAATCTGGCATATAGTGGATAATAAATACGTCTTGCCAAATACCATGAATCCACAAACATGCCACAGTGTCTATACGATATTTTTGGTGTCTTATCCAAAATCGCAGAATAAACAAACAGCAGAACCCAGATTGACTGGCTTTTGAAATCTCTACAATTTCCACTGACTGATAACCTTCATTCCCCCATAGAGCACTGCTGTTGTAAAAATCCCTAAGGGAATGATGGAAAAGGAAACAGAAGAGAAACACAGAATATATCAAACTTTCTTTTAAGCTTATTGATTCACCTTTTATTTGTTGGTTAGTTTGTTTCTTGATAGATATGAGTTTGTCTACTTGTTTTCTGTTTTATCATCTGGTATTTGAACATCAAGTACCACGATCTGGAACCCTAGAACATTTAATAAACATCTCTGGCTTGAAAAGATAAATTTGCAAGCAGCTGAGTTTGCTGAGTGTCTGTTCTAACTTCTTTTTATTATATAACCACATGGCACCCTGGGTTTTTCTCCTGGCTTTGTTCCTCAAAGAAATCAGTTGAGAAAGGAGACAGTTTTGCTTAGGAAAAATAAAAAAAAAATGAGTACGTTACTGCACTTGGAACAGATGAATAGAGAAGAAATAATTTACCCAGAAGACAATCAGGAAACATTTGGTTCTGAGCACTTAAGAACTCCTACCTGGGATTTCAAGATGTGCCTGCGGAAAAGTTTGGTTTTTTTGAGCAAACAGAAAAATAAAATCACGCCTTCAGAATATTTACGCAACTACATTTTAAAACACTTATTGGTGATAGCTACTCAAAAAATTCAGGTTGAATGGAAGTACGCCAAGATGCCAGCTTTTGTTTTGGGTGATGGGTTCACAGGTGCTTAGCACACTATTAAAACATAACCAATTCAATTATTATATAAATACAAGTGAGTCACACATGGTGCAAAGAAGAAAGTATGTCACAGAATAAGAGTTACGATGAAGCCAATTCTGCACCTGTGGTCAAAAATTTTTTAAATGGAACAAAAATTAAACCAAGTTGCTGTAACATTAAAATGTTTAATATAAAACAAGCAAACTAGAAACTGTTAACAGTAATGAAACAGAGACAATCTCTTTTGCTCCTGTGTCAGTGGCTCATTGGAGGGTTTCATTCTAATTTGCACTGTGGTTGTTTCATGTGTCTAGCCTGCAGAACCACCAAAAGGGTTTCCCTGGCTTTCTAAAGCTGCATTTTTCTTAAATGTAAAGCCCAGCTTCCTTCACAGATTTCACACCTTTAGTTCAGGTCATTTCTAAAGACCTGTTCTCCCTTACCTGGAATAGAGAAGGCATGTCTCCAAANTAAAATGTTTAATATAAAACAAGCAAACTAGAAACTGTTAACAGTAATGAAACAGAGACAATCTCTTTTGCTCCTGTGTCAGTGGCTCATTGGAGGGTTTCATTCTAATTTGCACTGTGGTTGTTTCATGTGTCTAGCCTGCAGAACCACCAAAAGGGTTTCCCTGGCTTTCTAAAGCTGCATTTTTCTTAAATGTAAAGCCCAGTTTCCTTCACAGATTTCACACCTTTAGTTCAGGTCATTTCTAAAGACCTGTTCTCCCTTACCTGGAATAGAGAAGGCATGTCTCCAAAATCAACTCCACATTCTCAAAGCTGTTTGTTGGGTCTGTTTGTATAAGAGGGGGAAAAATGGAAACCAAGGAAGGCAGAGGAAGGGAAACTTGCCCCAGGAGCTTTGCATGCAGAGCTGAGATGGACAGACCTCCCAGGATCCCACATGCTCAGAGCTGCTCTGACCGAGGGCATAGCAGGGTCTATGGGGATGTCCACAGGAACAGGGTCACTGATTCAGCGACAAAGAGAGAAATGTGCTCACATGACTGTGACGCTGTTTGGCATCAAGAAAAATTAACTAATTTAAAAAAAGCATTCCTTTCCCTACTTGGACCTTTTAAAAACACAGATTGCCACCTAAAGGAAGGAGAGCTCCCTGTGGGCTATTACATTGGTGTCCTTGAGCTGCTATAATAAAGCACCACAAAGTGAGTGCCTTACAAAAACAGGAATTTAATCTCTCACAGCTCTGATGCCAAAAGTCCAAATTCAAGGTGTCAGCAGGACTCCCACTGCCTCTAAAGGCTCAGGGGCTGCTGTGTTCCAGCCTTTTTTCTTATCTCCCCATGGTCCCCAGTCATCCCTGGCATTCCTTGGCTGGGAGGGGCATCCATCCAATCTCTGCCTCCCTCATCACATGTTCTGTCTGTGTCTCTCTGTGTGTCCTTTCCTCTTCTTACCAGGATACCAGTCATTGGATTTAGGGTCACTTGACAAATACGACCCCATTTTAACTTAACTAACTACATCTGCATAGACTCCATTTCCAGAGTCGTATTCTGAAGTACTGGGTGAATATGAATTTGGGGGAATACTATTCAATTCATTCTACCACCAAATTCTCCTAACAGTGGGCTGCCCATCACAGACCTTTAATTAAATGTCAAAGAAATCAACAAGTCAGTGAGCTTTCTGCCAATGACATTCCATGGTAGCTTTGAATAGCCCCAAATTGAAAGTCTGAAAGTCATCTATTAATTCATGCCTTTACCCATTAAAACTTTTTTTTCCCCTTATAAACTACAAAAATCACCTGGAAAGCAAACACTCAGATTTGCAATAAGGACCGAAATGGAGAACACATTTCTTCCTTCTTTTCTCACTCCAGGGATGTTTTTGGCTCAAACAATAAGTGATTGAAGAAACAGATTTCTCCACTGAGCGAGATAAAAGTTCTTTGATCTCTGAGAGACTCTTGTTTGCTTTCTGTGCCAAGAGCTATTAAATAGATTCCAAGTTCAAGTGTCTCCCAGGGACCCTAAGCATTTCTAGGGTTTCCCACCCTTTCTTCTCAGCTGTGAGTGATGGATTTAATCAACGTCTCAGACAACTTGTGGTATAAAGAGAATATCTAGCCTCAAACAAGGGGGCAGGTCTTTTTGTGTGTGTCTGTGGGAACTCAAAGATTCTCTCAGGGGAAAAAATATAATAAAATAAATTAATCCCCATAGACAGCCATTTCTGTGCTCTTCCAGTTATAACTCACTTGTTCCATACACTATGTCTACACTGTAATTCTGCTCACAGCACCAATGTTATGCAGTCCCTTACATAAATAATAACAAGAGTATCGAAAGGCCGTTGCCAACCTTCCTCCAGTTTTCCTAACAGGATCCTAAGCTAACTAGCTACTTACTCTTCTCTTCTGGCCCAGGGCCCTCCAGCCCCATTTTTCTCAGCTAATCTTTCAGAACCTCAAGAAAGGAAACCTCACTGTCTTAGCCCTGGCTAATCCACAATTTGGCCATCAGAAATGGCTTTGTTGTTTAGTCAATAAGTTGTGTCTGACTCTTTAGACCCCATGGACTGTAGCCCTCCAGGCTCCTCTGCCCATGGGATTTCCCAGGGAAGAATACTGGAGTGGACTGTCATTTTTGTCTCCAGGGAAGCTTCCCAAGGCAGAGATCACACCTATGTCTCCTGCATTGGCAGGCAGATTCTTTACCACTGAGTCACCAGGGAAGTCCAAAAATGTGCTTGATTTCTTCTCCACAGAGACAGAGAATAGCTTGTCAATATAACTGGTCAGTTCTGATCTCTGGGAAAAGAAGTCTTACTGCTCCGGGTCTCCGGTCCTCCTTCAGGAGACTATGTGCAGGTTGGCAGAGTGGATGGGGATTCCCAGCTCAGAGACAGAGAGCCTGGTGCCATTTAATGTCATAGAGTGACCCTGGACCAGTCACGTAGCTTTTCTATGCTTTCCTCATGGGTTGGCTTTGAAATGAAATGATATCATCCACCCAGGAGTCAGACAGTGCAGGTGAAAACATCAGTGATCATTTTCAGTGATCTCTGAAAATGCAGCTCTGGGATGAGTTCCAAAAGGGCTCACCCTACACCTCCCTGGGTTAAACACATCTCCCCCATTTGCTGGGCCTGCCTCCCGGACCAGAGCATACAGGAAACCCAAGAGGAGGCATTTGGGAGTGCTGAGGTTCATTTCTTCATCTCTCAGCTCTTCTTCCTCCCATGAGGTTAGGGAGTATGTGGAGAGTTGAGGATCGGCCTGGATGTATGACCTGTGTGGTCCTTTTCCTGGGCAAACATAACAATAAGGGAAACAGCATGTCTCCTCCCCAACCCTGGTTTGCAGGTGGCAAGCCTGCTGCAGTCAGAAACCATCTTTGATTCTATTCAGTGAGAACCAGACTGAAAATGAAGATACACCACTTGCCCAGGTTTACCATAAAAATGACCATCAACCATGAGAGAAATCTGTCTTCAGGAGGCCAGAAAGCCAGGTATCAGCAAGGTTGGCTCCTCTTGGAGAGAGAATTGTTCCTTTTCTAGCTCCTGGTGATTCCTGAGAACCTCTGTTGTTTCTTGACTCACAGATGCATCTATCTTAACTAATTGCATCTAAAAGACTCCATTTCCCAATAAGGTCACCTTCTGAGGTCCCAAGTAGACAGGAATTTGGGGGTATTGGAGGCACTACACTTATTACCACAGAAGGCAACCCAGAAGAAATCAGAACCAAGAGAACAGAGGACTCTCAAAGGTATCCTTTGGGTACCTGGATCCAGCTATACCTGCAACAAACACCACTATCAAACTCTGTGAATGACAAGTCCATCAGGTTTCATGGACCCCCTTCAAAGCAGATTGGAGTTGGATTTCCGACACATGTAACTCAGAATCCTGATTAAATCAATCTGGGATAAGCTTGGAAGGAGGCCAAGGGATGCAGTTCCGCTTCTGAGTTCCTGTCACCACAAGCCGAGTACAGCCAACTACAGCATGGAAACATGCTCCGTAGTGATTTGGTAAAGGCTGAGAATGTGGCATGGCTCGCAGAGAAGTGGGCCTCACTGGACCCTCTTGGGTAAGAAGGTTGAGTAGGTAACCTGGTCAATAAGGGTATCTCCAGGTGAATTATCACCTGGAGGTGATGCAGGTGCAGCTGAGCAGGCAGCTGTACCTGTTCCACAAGGGAGAGCAGGGGAAAAATCATGATGCTGGATGTACAGTGAAAGTGAAAGCAAAGTCGCTCAGTCCTGCCCGACTCTTTGCAACCCAGGGACTATAGCCTATGAGGTCCCTCCATCCGTGGAATTTTCCAGGCAAGAGTACTGGAGTAGGTTGCTGCTTCCTGCTCCAGGGGATCTTCCCGACCCTGGGACTGAACCCAGATCTCCAGCATTACAAGCAGATGATTTTACCATCTGAGCCACCAGGGATGTACAGTGGGTGAATAAAATTCAGTTCTGGGCAAACCTAATCGACCTGATCAATGTTTGGTGGGGGTGGTGGGGGGTGGTTAGCTCTGTCACCATGGCAACAGGTTTGGACTTGTAAATTTAGAAAACAAAAGTAGATAAGAGAGCCAGAGACATGGGACATTTTCTTATCATCCCTGTTGTATCATTTTCATTTAGGGCCATTGTAGCAGTTCCCTTGGAGAAGGCAGTGGCACCCCACTCCAGTACTCTTGCCTGGAAAATCCCGTGGATGGAAGAGCCTGGTAGGCTACAATCTGGGGTCACTAAGAGTTGGACACGACTGAGCGACTTCACTTTCACTTTTCACTTTCACGCATTGGAGAAGGAAATGGCAACCCACTCCAGTGTTCTTGCCTGGAGAATCCCAGGGACGGGTGAGCCTGGTGGGCTGCCCTCTATGGGGTCACACAGAGTCGGACACGACTGAAGCAACTTAGCAGTAGCAGCACTGGCAGGAATACAATGGGAAGGAGACAATGCTGCCTGTGACATCTGCATTCAGCGTGTGGGTGTGTGCACGTGCACGTGTGTGTGCACGCACACACACATGATCAGTCATACTTGAATCTTTGTGACCGCATGGACTGTAGCCTACCAGGCTCCTCTGTCCATGGGATTTCCCAGGCAAGAATATTGGAGTGGGTTGCCGTTTCCTTCTCCAGGGGATCTTCCCGACCCAGGGATTGAACGTATGTCTCTTGAGTCCCCTACATTCCCAGCTGAATTCTTTACCACTGTGCCACCTTAGCTGAGTCACTAAGTGATGGCTGTTAAGTAGACTGGACCACCTTTGACCAGTGCACTTGAGTCTGTTGGTTGGAACACCTGGCAAATGGGCATGACATCAAGGAATGAGCAGGCTTCCCATGGGTCTGACTACTTAGTTCTGTGGCCATGTCCTGCATTTATGAGTATAAATCATATTAATATTATTCTGTTAACATTATGAGAATCAATTAATATAGAGAGTTATAATAATAGTACAGTTGACCTTTGAACAACATAGGGATTGGGGCACTGACCTCTTCATAGTAAAAAACCCAGGTATAACTCAGAATCTGTCTTTCATATCAGTGGTTCCTCCAAACCGGAGGATTGAATTCTTGGATTCAACCAAACTCTGGATCACATACTATAGTATTTACTATAGAAGTTCATTAGTGTGTGAGTGGACCCGCTTAGTTTGCACCTGTGTTGTTCAAGGGTCAACTGTATTTTAAAATACAATTTAATAGAATTAATTAAATAGCATTTACATCATCACATAATTAATGTAAATGATTAATAATAGTATTCGGCAACAGCAACATCAAAATGTAAAGACTTGTTCTCAAACGCTCACAGCAGCACTATTCACAATAGTCAAAAGGTGGAAATGAGGACTTCCCTGGTGGTTCAGAGGTTAAGAATTTGCCTCACAATGCAGGGGCTTGGGTTCGATCCCTGGGCAGGGAACTAAGATTCCATACGATTGAAGCAACTAAGCCCAAATGCCACAACTGCTGAGCACACACGCCACATCTAGAGTCCATGCATTGTAAGGAAAAGATCCCACAAGATGCAATGAAGACCCCGAGTGCCACAACTAAGACCCGATGCAGCCAAATAAATAAGCTAATTAATTTTAAAAGAGGTGGAAACACTCAAATGTCCATCTGATGGGTGGATAAACAAAGTGTGCTAAATCCACACAATGGAATATTATCCAGTCACAAAAAAAGGACGCAAAACCGCTACCTGCTACAATATTATGCTACATAAAAGAAACCCTACATAAAGGTCACAAGTTTATGAATCTTTCTATATGAAATACCCAGGAGCAGCAAATCCATAGAGATACAAGGTAGATTAATGGGTGTCAGGAGTTGGAGTAGGGGGGACCGGGGAATGAGCGCATGGTCATGGATATCCATGGACTTCTAGGGTGAAGAAAAACTTTTTTGAAACTAAAAAGAGGTGATAATTACACACACACTTGTTGCCACTGAATTGTACATTTTAAAAAGGTTAATTGTATGTTGTGGGAACTTCATCTCAATTTGAAAACCTGCAGGTGTCAGTGCTTACTATGTGCTATGAATTTATGGATGACAAAGATCCTGAGACTCTGTGAGGAGAGGTAATTTACCAAATGTCACAGAGGTAAAAAGAAAGAAAGGAAAAACAAACAAACAAACAAACCAAGATGCACATCCATCTCTTCTGGCTCCTAATTTCTGGGTGTGACTCCCAACACAAAAATTCAGGGCAGCTCTGAATCCACACCTCTTTCACCCATCCCTGCTGTGCCATGTCTCAGCGGGAACAGACGACAACATAAGTGGGAGGGATCCTTTCCTTGCTTGAGTGAAGACCCCCCTCAAGTGTCTGCCGGGCTTTCTGTCATCACAGATCCACCAAATATTCCAAAAGACTTGTCGCCTCCCAGCACAAAGATGACAATGATCTCTGTCACCACAGCTGGAGGAAATGGCTTTTCATCACACTTTTTAAATGCCATCTTCCTCGATGGGAACCAAGAGAGGCAAGGTATTAGACCTATGAGCTAATTAGTTCACATGAAGGGAGACTTCAGTCCAAGGGGATGAGACAGGGAAGATTCCTAGCATCTCCTGCAGAGCTGTCCAGAGAGCCTCTGAAGACACCAGGGAACAAATCTAAAAATCAGCCACCCTCTGAGGATAAGAATGACAATTAACAGGCTCCCATCTGCCCCATCCTCTCTGTCTGCTTCCTATTGGAGAGGTGGGCGCCTGTCTGAGTTCACACCAAGACACACTTAACATTCTTCCTGTCCTTCCATCCATCCCACAAAGCTTTCTTGAGCACCGACTTGCCCAACAAATTCAGTCTCTTTTGTACACTGGCCCCTGTGTCCTTTTGATTACCTTCCTCAGGACCTGTTGGACCAGAATACCAAAAAGGGAATGAATTTTCAGAGAGTGATTTACAATATCTAACAGGAAAAAAGGATTGGAGGAAGACAGGATGTTTGATAAGACTCAGAGACACATAGAAGAAACCAAATTTATTCACTGAGGTTTACATGGAGGAGGAAATTGCCTGAGCTCCTGAGATGGAAAATGGTGGGAAATTTCCAGAGGGCAGTGCCCTAGTCCACAAGACACTGGATGTAAGAGCTCAGATGACGTCAAGAGAGCCCTCTAGGCTGCTTCCATCTGGGTGGTCACCAGTGGCTCCAAGCTTCACACCCCAGGTGAAAAAAAAAATGCATTTCCTAATTGTTGCAGACCAAGTCCCAGGACTCTTATTCGTTGCCTCTGATTGGGCCCCACTCTGAGGCGCCACCAACCCAAGAACAAGTCACTAATTCCTGTGGTATTCCACTCTCATTGGCTAGGCCAGTCATGTGGCTGCCCCCAGAGCTTGGGTGTTAGAACCTTCATACTGAGGGACTTAGAACAAGAAGGGGCATTACCACACACACATACACCCCACCAAGAGGTGATGATTTATTGTAAAGAGGGCAGTGACTTTTGGGTAAGGAAAATCCACTAAAGGTGAAGGAGTGGGTGGGAAGGAAGGCATTTCACAGGTGACCCAGACTCACAAACCAAGGGCATGAGGTTAACAGAATTGGGGAATCTGGAGCTCTTCAGAATTTCTTGCTGATGTCAGCAAGAAATGCACCAAGAACATTCATTTCAAAAAGAAACGGAAAAGTCAAAATGCCATTAAGAGATAATACAGATTTTGCTTTCCTTAATTATTAATAGACATCGAGGAATAATTTAGAGTTATATTAAAACTGGAGGAAGGAGTTCATAATACATTTGGGTCACAGGAGATTATGGAAATAGCTGGCCTCATTTTCATGTCACCTGATAGAAATTTATTCTGCAAAACAATTGTGAAATGAAATAATGTACATTAAAATATGGGCCCCTGTTAGCTTTGTGTTTTTTTTTTCCAAATTATGAGAGCTGGAGCTTACAGCTTTATGTTAGATGATTTGAGCATCTTAATATCAAATTTAAGAATGTACTCAAACATTCCTAAATTTCTAAGACACATTTCAACCCCCAGATGGGTGAATATTTGTACATTTGATAACTCAGCATCCTGTCTATCTCCTTGATAGCACCCTAGTGGGGAGGATATAACCCCTCCTCCATTCCATCCAGTCTATGTGAAAAAGTAAGTCCACCAGGCTGCCAGGATCCCTGGAAGCTGCCTTCCTCTTAAGGTGCCATATACCCAGCGGTAGGCATGTGGTCCAACTGTGATCAACTGGATAGATTCTAGTCAAAGCCTTTGAATCTTAAAGATGCCAGAAAAAAGGGGATTATTCATTCCAGTCATGGTGAAAGATTTCAATTCCTTCCTTCCTTCAATTTCTGTAATAACAATTGGTGTTAGCCATCATCTCCTCAATGCCAAGGGCCAACCCATATCCTCTTTGCTTACAATAGCCAGAGCTGTTAACTTTGCTTATAGTCAAAGAATCCTAGCTCACCCAACAGTTAATCAAGCTAAAGCATCCACACTTTTCCAACATACCAACTATGTCACCACATTTGAATAGACAGGAATGTGGAGGAAGAAGAAAATAAAAAAGTGCATCTCCTACTTCTAGAAAATTTTAACTTTTGGAAAACCCTTTTCTGAGCCCTTTTGGGCCACTATAACAAAGCAGTACAGTCTAGACAGCTATAAACAACAGGCATTTATTTCTCCTGGTACTGGAGGCTGGTAGTTCAAGATCAGAGGGATCCATGGCTAGCTTCTGGTGAGTTTTCCCCATTGTCCACATATGGTGGAAGAAGCTAGAGAGTTTTATCAAATCTCATTCGTAAGGGCACTAACCCCATTTGTGAAGGCCCCACCCTCATGACCTACTCACCTCCCAAAGGCCCCACCTCCTAACACCATCAACTTAGAGGACAGGATTTCAATGTTTGGATTTTGGCTATATGCAAACATTCAGGCCACTGCAGCCCACATTAATTCTTTCATTTCTGCTTTTCTCCCAGACCTCAGTCATAATCCACTTAATACACAGGAAAACTGTGGTTGAGTTCAAGTGAATGAAGTCCTCTTCTTTTTATAAGTCTTTCTTGAAGGCTTCAGAAACAAGAACACTAATAACAACTACCTACTTGCTACAGAAATCCTGTGTCACATGATTACACTTCATACAATCATTAGATCTTCCTTTAGCCTTTCAAAAAAAAAAAAAANTTTGATTTGCATTTCTCTGATGATGAGTGATGTTGAGCATCTTTTCATGTGTTTGTTAGCCATCCACATGCCTTCCTTTCTTAGTTAACACTATCCCCATTCTCCCTGGCACCAAAGCTAATAGCTAAAGGTCATTCACAAGACTAGGCTCTCACCTTACTCATCCTTACTTACAGACTCCAGCTCTTTGTTTTCTGCTTTATTCTCACTGCCTTGGCTCAGGCTTTGATTGTCCCTCGTTCAGCCCAAAGCCTTCCTNTAATAGCTAAAGGTCATTCACAAGACTAGGCTCTCACCTTACTCATCCTTACTTACAGACTCCAGCTCTTTGTTTTCTGCTTTATTCTCACTGCCTTGGCTCAGGCTTTGATTGTCCCTCGTTCAGCCCAAAGCCTTCCTTCCTGACCTCTGATATGTTCTCACGGGGCTTTGAAGTACCGATCACTCCTCAGTCCTCGGTTTCTTCACCCCTCTGCCTGCCTCAGCAGCCCTGTGGAGTCTGCCACTCTGTCCGCCTGCCGTTACCATGATGGAGGCTGCTGTTGAGTGGTGTGTTGCTGAGGCCACGGTGTCTAAACGAGGGGCCTTCAAAGCCCATGTCTGCCTCTTAGTTCTTCTGTGATCTTGGCGGTTGGGTAGGCTCATCAAGTCTTACTTTCCTTGCTTGTGAAAAAAGCATACCATGAGTTTCTAACTCCAAAAACCTTTTGTAAATATTAAATAAAACAATACCCATAAAGAGCTTAACACAGCACCTGTTATAGGGTTATATTCTCTGTTAACAAAGTGGTAATATTAATGTTTAGTGTTTGATACCACTGAGATGAGAAGATATTGTAAGAACCTTGGTGGGTGTAGGAAAACTTTGGGTAAAGGATCAATATTTGCAAAGAGAGTTGAGATACGCGCCATCCATCCTTTCTATAACCTAAAGATGTTTTTAAAGATTAATACAATACAATTTATTATGAATTAACATAAAAGCAGTCCTGAAAGGAAGAAAAGAAACCTTTTATTTGGCACTCTAATTTACGAATCCTGAACTGAGAATTGAAATGTTTGATTCTAATCTTCCTTCCACAATGAGATTGCAATTCACACAAATCAACTGCTCCAGTCACTCTGACTCTATGGCTGAGTCTATTGTAACGTAGTGATGTTTAGGAAGGTGTTGTGAGACACAAGAAATCTCTGTAAGGGCAAGACTATGATTTTCATCAGTAATCTCCAGCTAAAACCTGGAGCAAATATATTTTTGCCTTTTTAGAGAAGGCAATCTTCATCACCAGTTGTATTATATAACATAATTTCAAATATTGATGTTAAAATACAAAGTTTGCTATTGCAACATTGAAGAGACATGATTATGAATATGTTAGAAGAGAAATTTTTCACCTACAAGTCACTGTTACATATCAACAAACTCCAATGAAGAACATCTTTAGTAGAAGACTGAATTCTCCTTTGTTGAAATTCCATGGCATATGTTGATTTATTCCAATTACAAGATGTCTCAACATGAAAATGTAAAGTAATTTTCATTCTGGTCTTAATTTCAGACAGCCACAGTGTATTTCTTTATTACTAATGGAGAAACGTGACTATGATGAAGTCAGTACAACTTGATAAAAAGAAAGCTTTTCTCCTAATGGCCTAACACTAGTCAAATTAATACTCTTATGAATAGCTAGAGGATAGCTTTAATGTAAAGCAGGTCAAGGATATGCAGGGAATAAATTCAAGAGTCTTCATCAGCACAGCCATTCTTTTCTACTGAACTGGATTTATTAAAATCATTTGCAGTCTTTGAATGTATCTGTTTTTCTGTTTCCAACTGCAGGAATCTTTAAAATCTATAGCAATAGATGTGTAAATAAGAATGACATATTATTCAAAACATTTCCCTTTCATGGGATGTAATCCATACAAGTTGTTTTATACAAAGAAAACCACAAGAAGAAGAAATTGTCCCTATTCCCTGGGGATAGAGAATACTCAGTTCAGTTGCTCAGTCATGTCCGACTCTTTGCGACTCCATGAATAGCAGCACGCCTGGCCTCCCTGTCCATCACCAACTCCCGGGGTTCACTCAGACTCATGTCCATCGAGTCCGTGATGTCATCCAGCCATCTCATCCTCGGTTGTCCCCTTCTCCTCCTGCCCCCAATCCCTCCCACCGTCAGAGTCTTTTCCAAATGAGTCAACTCTTTGCATGAGGTGGACAAAGTACTGGAGTTTCAGCTTTAGCATCATTCCTTCCAAAGAAATCCCAGGGTTGATCTCCTTCAGAATGGACTGGTTGGATCTCCTTGCAATCCAAGGGACTTCTCCAACACCACAGTTCAAAAGCATCAATTCTTTGGCGCTCAGCCTTCTTCACAGTCCAACTCTCACATCCATACATGACCACAGGAAAAACCATAGCCTTGACTAGGTGGACCTTTGTTGGCAAAGTAATGACTTTGCTTTTCAATATACTATCTAGGTTGGTCAAAACTTTCCTTCCAAGGATTAAGTGTCTTTTGATTTCATGGCTGCAGTCACCATCTGCAGTGATTTTGGAGCCCAAAAATATAAAGTNCAGGAAAAACCATAGCCTTGACTAGACAGACCTTAGTCGGCAAAGTAATGTCTCTGCTTTTGAGTCTGGCCTGCCATAAATGGCCCATCGATGGGAAGAGGTGCTGCTGTTGTTTTGGGGGCTCTTATTTTTATTTCCAGAACGCTTTCTAGAGCGGTGTAGCCAGCTCTGTGTGCTGAGAGGGGCTGCTGCTCTCTGGAGGGAGGCCAAGTCTTACTGCAGCAGGAAACCTCCCTTCCTCCCCACCCCCACCAGCCTAGAACTGGAACAAGCCCATCACATCCGCCTTGTCCATGCAGCCCACTCCAGCCTCCACTCCAGGGCTGCAAGCTCCTAGGGGCAAGGTAGGGGCGGGGAGAAGGACCAGCTTTTAGTTCTTTCCTCCTTTCATAGCCTGGAGTTGACCCTCAGTGTGACACTGAAGGGGCCCTAGGGAGGCTGGGGTCAGGCGGAGGAGAGCAGCTTCTTGCCTAATGAAGTCTGCCCAGAGCCCAGACCTCCTGCAGCCTAATTAGATTTTATGATCCCGAAGGAGCCACCCTGGGTCCTTGCTCACCTCCAAACCTCATCAGCACCCGGCCTCATCCAGTCCAGGCCCTGCATTTCACACACAGCTGGCAACCCACCACTGGCCCCGGCCTCCGACCCCTCCCACCCGAACGCTGGTTCTGCCGCCTTGCCTGTCTCACCCACTCTTGATCAATGCTGGGGACATCTTTCTAGAACACAGATCAGAATGGTATTCCCCTCCACTCCCCAGACTCTGAATCCCTTCATCAGGGGCCTCTCCATCTTTTGACTCACAGTCATCACCTGGGGATCCTATTGAAATGGAGAGGCANAAGAATGTACTCAAACATTCCTAAATTTCTAAGACACATTTCAACCCCCAGATGGGTGAATATTTGTACATTTGATAACTCAGCATCCTGTCTATCTCCTTGATAGCACCCTAGTGGGGAGGATATAACCCCTCCTCCATTCCATCCAGTCTATGTGAAAAAGTAAGTCCACCAGGCTGCCAGGATCCCTGGAAGCTGCCTTCCTCTTAAGGTGCCATATACTCAGCGGTAGGCATGTGGTCCAACTGTGATCAACTGGATAGATTCTAGTCAAAGCCTTTGAATCTTAAAGATGCCAGAAAAAAGGGGATTATTCATTCCAGTCATGGTGAAAGATTTCAATTCCTTCCTTCCTTCAATTTCTGTAATAACAATTGGTGTTAGCCATCATCTCCTCAATGCCAAGGGCCAACCCATATCCTCTTTGCTTACAATAGCCAGAGCTGTTAACTTTGCTTATAGTCAAAGAATCCTAGCTCACCCAACAGTTAATCAAGCTAAAGCATCCACACTTTTCCAACATACCAACTATGTCACCACATTTGAATAGACAGGAATGTGGAGGAAGAAGAAAATAAAAAAGTGCATCTCCTACTTCTAGAAAATTTTAACTTTTGGAAAACCCTTTTCTGAGCCCTTTTGGGCCACTATAACAAAGCAGTACAGTCTAGACAGCTATAAACAACAGGCATTTATTTCTCCTGGTACTGGAGGCTGGTAGTTCAAGATCAGAGGGATCCATGGCTAGCTTCTGGTGAGTTTTCCCCATTGTCCACATATGGTGGAAGAAGCTAGAGAGTTTTATCAAATCTCATTCGTAAGGGCACTAACCCCATTTGTGAAGGCCCCACCCTCATGACCTACTCACCTCCCAAAGGCCCCACCTCCTAACACCATCAACTTAGAGGACAGGATTTCAATGTTTGGATTTTGGCTATATGCAAACATTCAGGCCACTGCAGCCCACATTAATTCTTTCATTTCTGCTTTTCTCCCAGACCTCAGTCATAATCCACTTAATACACAGGAAAACTGTGGTTGAGTTCAAGTGAATGAAGTCCTCTTCTTTTTATAAGTCTTTCTTGAAGGCTTCAGAAACAAGAACACTAATAACAACTACCTACTTGCTACAGAAATCCTGTGTCACATGATTACACTTCATACAATCATTAGATCTTCCTTTAGCCTTTCAAAAAAAAAAAAAATTACAAAAGGAAAAGCAGAAAACCCTCAAACTGCACAATGGAATTTCTTCACAAGGCAACGAGGTGAGTGTTCTAAGTTGACATCTTTACTTCTAAACCTTTTAAATTGAAGTCAGTAGGACAGAAGCTTTTCTTGGAATTAAAAAAAAAAAAAATTACAAAAGGAAAAGCAGAAAACCCTCAAACTGCACAATGGAATTTCTTCACAAGGCAACGAGGTGAGTGTTCTAAGTTGACATCTTTACTTCTAAACCTTTTAAATTGAAGTCAGTAGGACAGAAGCTTTTCTTGGAATTAAAAAAAAAAAATCTGCATTCCTGGCTGGAAAATGATACTTACTATCACTGGTACCAAATAGGACACTTTGGGATGGATATAGACTTAGACAGACTTCATTAACTGCACATGATGAGAGGTTCTGAATGCCTGAATTAAGTCTCAAGTAAACCCTGATAATAGATTAGTGACTCTTTGAGATCATTCTAAAATAAGAGTCACATCATAATTAGGAACATCACCAGGCTACTGTTGGGTCATGACACGGTCCACAGAAGCAAACATAAATGTTCAGGATCAGACTGGACATTCCTGCCAGCAGTCAGCATAGTCTTCAAAAATCTCCAGACACAGAAGTTGGCACTACATTTTCTCAGAAATAGGCTGGGGGAGTCTTCTTAACATAAGCAATTTGCAAATGGCAACTCTTCAGATAGCTGTGGGGAGGTCTTGTTTTTAATAACTAGCCAATTCTTCCATTAGAGCATAAGATAATGATGTTTAAATGTCATCTAATGCCCACTGTTTAACAGCTGTGTTTTTGTCATTCCAGATAATTTAATTTTTAACAACAACAAAAAAAAGCCACAAAAACCACAACATGAAGCCGCAGAATCATCTAAAGTTCAATGAAAACTTGGAAGTTTTAAAATTGCATGCAACTTTCAGACTTCATAGTAACTGCAGGATTCAGGCCTTCCAGGGGGCCTTGGGCAATCTAGGGGAAAGAATGGTCAAGATGGGGGCTATATGGGGACTTCCCTGGTGGTCCAGTGGTTAAGATTCCATGCTCCCAACGGAGAGAGCACAAGTTCAATCCCTGGTTGGGGAACTAAGATCCTGCATTGTCCATGGCACTGCCAAAACATAGAAAATAGGAAATAATATTAAAAGACAGGGGCCATATGCAAATCATTAAAATGTTATCTGTTTTTGTCTCTTTCTCCTTATTAATAAAACCCTTACTCTTGAGACTGAGATATCGCACATGATGCTTCCAAGGAAGGGTTGGTTTCAAGAATGTGATGAAGGCAAACGCCATGTCCCATCCTTTGCTGGGGATGAACCCACTGGCCATCAGCCCTCCTCTTAGCCCCCATCCATGACAACTCCACACTCTGCACAATGGTTCGCATCACTGCCAGATTAGAATGTGCCCTCCTGCCACAGTCCACATTCAAACCAGCCTTTATTCCCATTCACACTGCCCTGTTTAAGGCACCCTTTGTAACCCAACTGGCCAGATTCACTCTTCTTCACCTCTGAACCTTCACGTCTAGAGGATCGTTGAGTGGAAACTGTCTGAAGTGACCTTTGAAGCAAGACTTTTGAAATTTGCAAGAAAAATTTCCCATCATGGTTCCATGTCTGCTGATGCATTCTCCTCAAACAGATTATATTCCAGGCTTCCAAAAGGCTGTTTCTAATGCTTACACACACTCATGTTATGTGCACGCACAGACAACACTCTCTCCCACATACAATTTTAGCAAATGCCATTTCTGCATCCTTATGGAGGTTCATACAACCTACATTTGCTCTCAGGCAAAGAAAAAAAAATAAGATGTATTTGCAAAAGAAAAGGGATGTGTTTATCCTCTCCACAACTCTTGGTCAAGAAGCAACAGTTAGAACTGGACATGGAACAATAGACTGGTTCCAAATCGGGAAAGGAGTATATTGTCACCCTGCTTATTTAACTTATATGCAGAGTACCTCATGCAAAATGCTGGACTGGATGAACCACAAGTTGGAATCAAGATTGCTGGGAGAAATATCAATAACCTCAGATATGTAGATGACACCACACTTGGCAGAAAATGAAGAAGAACTAAAAAGCCTCTTGATGAAAGAGAAAAAGGAAAGTGAAAGAGCTTGCTTAAAACTCAACATTCAGAAAACTAAGAACATGGCATCTGGTCCCATCACTTCATGGTAAATAGATGGGGAAACAATGGAAACAGCAACAGACTTTATTTTGGGGGGCTCCAAAATCACTGCAGATGGTGATTGCAGCCATGAAATTAAAAATACACTTACTCCTTGGAAGAAAAGTTATGACCAACCTAGACAGCATATTCGAAAGCAGAGACATTATTTTGTCAACAATAGTCCATCTAGTCAAAGCTATAGTTTTTCCAGTAGTCATGTAGGGATGTGAGAGTTGGACTATAAAGAAAGCTGAGCGCCAAAGAATTGATGCTTTTGAACTGGAGTGTTCCAGAAGACTCTTGAGAGTCCCTTGGATTGCAAGGAGATCCAACCAGTCCATCCTAAAGGAGATCAGTCCTCAATATTCATTGGAAGGGCTAATGCTGAAGCCGAAACTCCAATTCTTTGGCCACCTGATGTGAAGAACTGATTCATTAGAAAAGACCCTTATTCTGGGAAAGATTGTAGGCAGGAGGAGAAGGGGACAACAGAGGGTGAGATGGTTGGATGGCATCACCGACTCAAAGGACATGAGTTTGAGTAAACTCCGGGAGTTGGTGATGGAGAGGGAAGTCTGGCGTACTGCAGTCCATAGGGTCACAAAGAGTCAGACACTACTGAGCAACTGAACTGAACTGAACATGACCTCTGGGGACAAAAACTGCATCAGCTGACTTTTATACATAACAAAACACCTCAACACTTACTTGGCTCAAAACAATGGCTGGAATATCTATTTTATTTTTTTAATATTCTGAGTATGACAGTGGGCTTCCCAGAAGATGCAGTGGTAAAGAATCCACCTCTCAATACAGGTGGCACAAGAGATGTAATTTCGATCCCTGGGTCAGGAGGATCCCCTGGAGAAGGAAATGGCAACCTGCTCCAGTGTTCTTGCCTGGAGAATCCCATGGACTGAGGAGCCTGGTAGGCTACAGTCTTTGCGACCCCATGAATCACAGCACGCCAGGCCTCCCTGTCCATCACCAACTCCC
>SJYV01048805.1:700982-729454 GCA_006410875.1 Neotragus pygmaeus | reverse complement strand
TAAGTGGGGGAGCTGGTTCCTTATTTGGAGTAAAGGTAACGGTGGGCTGCGGGGTTGGGCCAGAGGGGTGGCTTAGGGAGTCTGTCCACCCCTTAGGTGGTGGTGTGTGTGTGCTCAGTACCCTGCTTTTCCTTGGTGGTGGTGGTGGTTTAGTCCACAAGTCATGTCCCACTCTTGTGACCCCATGGACTGTAGCCTGCCAGGCTCCTCTGTCCATGGGATTCTCCAGGCAACACTGGAGTGGGTTGCCATTTCCTTCTCCATGTTTTTGCTTAGGGAGATTATCTTTTCATCTTTATTTATTTGGCTGCAACGTATCTTAGTTGCAGCATCAGCACATGGAGTCTTAGCCACTGAACCACAAGGAAGTCCCGGGAGACTTGTTTTAAGGGTCATCTGTGGACCCCAACACAGAAGCATGGCAGGAACCAGAGGTAAGGATGTGGAAATCAGCTGGACAAGCCACGACTGGCTCCGGTCTCTCTGTTCTGCTCTGTTTCCATCTCTATTTCATCCTTGACTCTGGCTGTTTCTCTCCATGCTCTCTGTTTCCAAGCTCCAGCCCCACCTCCAACCTCTTCCATCTCCCATGGTCCTTGAGTCTGGATATTAGCATCCCTCCACTCTAAATCAAGCCTGGTATCCACCCAAATCCCAGATTTGTAAGAGATGAGCATCTTTGTAATCCACCCGGACACAGATGTTCACACCTGTTTGTTTGAATGGATTGGGGACCAGAAATGGAGATGCTCCATTCTCTCTCCCAGGTGTAGGACTCTCAGTGAAAAGATGTCACTATAACCCAGGTAAACATCCCAAAGTATGACTCTCAGAACTCTGCTTTAAAAATTTTGTCCATAAGAGAAAGAACACAAGACACATGAGGACATGCTGGTAGGGACTTCTCTGTCCTTCTTATCATAGACTCTCCTCCAAGAAGGAAAACAGTGAGCTCTTGATCTTCCGGAAGGTCCCAGGTTCAAGAGAGATGAGCTGTTGAAGCCAAAATCTGAGCCAACACTAGCATCCTCCTCCCTCTGTGGTCACCAAGAACCTAGAGAGGCAAAGGTGAGTTTTCCCAATTTTTTGACCTCAGAGGCTTATCTCTGCAAACACAAGGAGTCCAGCCTGATGCTTTGTGATGACCTAGAGGGATGGGAAGGGGGTGGGCCAGAGGGAGGCTCAAGAGGGAGGGGATATATGTAGAGTTATGACTGATTCGAGTGGTTGTACAGCAGAAACCAACACAACATTGTAAAGCAATTATCCTCCAATTAAAACATAACTAAAGAAAAAGGAGGAATGCTGTAACTTTTAGTTTAAGTAATAAAATAGTAAAAGACTGGGTAACTAACAAGATAATAGACCCTGGAATTTAAAACACTCCTAAATGAAATGATGTTAAAGTTTAAAAAAGAAAAACAGTGGGGGACTTCTCAGAAGGCTTCAAGAGAAGTCCAGTCACAATGAACAGTTATTGCAACCAACCCACGGACCTTGACTAAATCTTGTCCCGTCTCCTTAGTAATCCATTAGTCATGAATTTGCCTGAAAGCTTACTCCTACTCTTACCCTCCTGCGTTGGGTATTTCGTACACTGTGTGTATGTGTTAAGTCATTTCAGTCGTGTCCAACTCTTTGTGACCCCAGGGACTGTAGCCCACCAGGCTCCTCTGTCCATGGGATTCTCCAGGCAAGAATACTGGAGTGGGTTGCCATATCCTCCTCCAGGGGATCTTCCCATCCCAGGGATCAAACCCATGTCTCTTATGTCTCCTGCATTGGCAGATGGGTTCTTCACCACTAGTGCCACCTGGGAAGCCCTTTCCTTCACTCTAGACACTGTCATATTAATCTAACCTGACACTCACTTCCTGTTCTGGGTCTCCAGGCACCAAACTCCTGGCCCCTTGAGGTTTGGCTTTTGCATACCCAACTCCGTGCTGATACCTTAGGGTTATGTGAACCCACCCCCAGTCACATGGTGGGGAATATCCATAGGGTTTCACAGAAATCCAATGATTTCAGCCATATCAGAAACCATATCCCCTGGAGTTAAGACCCAAAGGGAGGTCCTGGGTTCCAGTCAGCTCTGAGAATGTGGCTGTGAGATTTCACGGATCTTCAGGTCATGTTCTACATGAATATAACCCAACTACACACATTTGTCTGGTGCTCGCCAACCTTTTACCAAATGTTGCCTCTGCTTAAGAAGCTGCATCTTTCAGTAACCTATGATTAAACCATAATGGAAAAAAAAATTTTAAATAAGAATGTATATGTATGTACAATTAAGTCCCTTTGCTGTACAGCAGAAATTAACATGACATTGTAACTCAACTATACTTCAATTAAAGAACAAGAAATTGTATCTTCCCTCACTTCTTAGAAGAAGCAATAACCACTTCCCTACATATCTGTTTTTCTCTGTGTGTGTGTCTGTCTCTCTTGTCAACCTCTCTCTCTCTCTCTCTCTCTCTCTCTCTCACACACACACACACACACCCTTAAATCTGGTTTCTCTATACTTGCACCATCATCTCATTCTACTTAAAAGCATCTCAGCTGCTACTCCTTCCCTAACTGCCCAATTCGGTAGGCATTACTTAACCCAAATGGATAGTCTGGCTGGACCAGCTCATCTTTTCAAGTCTAGCACCCAAATATCCATTCACTGCCCTGGGATCAGGTGTTTCTTGTCATCAAACCAGTTGTGGCTTCAGGTAGAAGAATGAAAATCACATGGTATGAAATGTGGCTGTCCCCACATCAGGCTCTGAGGATGCATAGAGGCCCCGGGAAAGAGTCAGGAGCATGGTGAATCTCATGACCAATAAACATTTCCTGCACAAACAATTCTGAGTTTTCAGAAAACAGTCAAAGACCCCCAGTGATAAAGGGAAACGCTGGACACAGGACCAAGTCAGGATATGTGGACTTCATTATTAACATCATCATTAATCACCACAAGGAATTTCTCTCATTCATCCCACAAATGTTTATGCAGTTGTTCTCACCATTAAAAGCCATGCTTACAATAAACCCAACCCCACACTAGGGAAATAACAGTAAATCACACTGATCCAACCCCTGTTCCCACAGAGCTTCAAGTTAAACAGGGCTGCATACACTGACACATCTGCGCGCTGGGTAAGTCCCGTGAGGGTGTGTTCCTGGTGATCAAACAGGGACCCTGGTCCTCTCCTGCCTGGGAAAAAAAGTTCCCTGAAGAAGTGAGATGAGGTCCCATTTGTGAGTAGGTATGGGTCCAAGAGGGCTTTAGCCTTATCTGCAGTGTTGAAAGCCCAAGGGAAGGGCTTCCTTTATTATTCACATGATTAAAATTAAGAATAAATAGGGAGCTCCCTGGGAAATAACCACTTCCCTGGTGGTCCCGTGGTTAAGAACCCATCTGCCAGTGCAGGGGGTGGGGTTTCAATTCCTGATCTGGGAAGACCCCACATGCCATGGGACGACTAAGGCCACACGCCACAACTAGAGAAGCCTGTGCACTTCAATAGAGACCCAGCGCAGCCAAATTTTTTTTTAATTAATTAAAAAAGAAATACAAAGGATGAGTAGTGAGAGTGAATCTCAAATGGTCACGTGTTGTATGGTGCTATTTCCATCACATTCTCATAATGACATAATGAGAAGATGATCAACAGATGAGTACCTGCCAGGGGTTGGGAAAGGTAGGAGAAAGGTGTGAATTTTTTATTGTTTTTAAAGGAATCAAGCTCATTTTAAAAATTGGTTTATTTATTTGGCTGCACTAGGTCTTAAATGTGGCATGCAAACTCCTAAGTTTTGGCATGTGAACGCTTAAGTTTCGGCATGTGGGATCTAGTCTCCGGACCTGGGATCAAACCTCGGGCCCTCTGAATTGGGAGCATGGAATCTTGGCCACTGGACCACCAGGGAAGTCTCAAAAGATGTGAACCTTTGCAGCGATGGCAGAATTCAGTATCTTCCATATCCTGGCAGCTGCAGGGATGCACACCTGAGATTCAGTGCACAGGCACTGTATTAATGTCAATTTCCTGGTCCTGCTGTTATGCAAGATGTAACCATTGGGGAAAGCTGGTACACAGGGGCTCTTTGTACTAGATTTTGCAACTTCGAAACTTTGTGTGACTCTATAATTATTTCAAAATAAAAATGAAAACGGATCAAGAAATACACAAAAATCAGAATAACAAATTGTCCTGGAGAAACAGAAGGTAGGAAGAAAATTTGGCAGATTAAACAAAGCAGGATGGCTCAGGTGCTCGGGGGAGGTGGGAGGGGCAGGGGTTGAGGTTGGGGAGGTTAGACAGAAACCAGACCACACAGGAAACCTGGAGCTGATCTTCAGAGCAATGGGGAGCCACGGGAGGGGTGAAGCATGGGAACAGCATGATTTGGTGTGCACTCTTAAAGGCTCTCTCTGACAACATCCTAAACTGAGATTTGGGCAGAAGTGGAGACACCCACTTGAGTTGTTTAGAAGATAAAGCGGGAGGAAAATGTAAAACTGCTTTGTAACCTTAAAGACTGCACAGAGTGCAGCCACATGGATGGACCCAGAGATTACTGTACTAAGTGAAGTAAGTCAGATAAAGATCAATATCATATGATATCTGTGATATATGGAATCTAAAAGAATGATACAAATGAACTTACAAAGCAGAAATAGACTCACAAAAATATAAAACAAATTTATGTTGACTATAGGGGAAGGAGAGTGGAAGGATAAATTAAGGGGTTGATATTAACATGCATGCTTTGCATTTCAGTCATGTCCAACTCTGTGCCACCCAATGGACTGCAGCCCTCCAGGCTCTGTCCATGGACTTCTCCAGGCAAGAATACTGCAGTGAGTTTCCATTCCCTCTTCCAGAGGGTCTTCTCAACATGCATGCTACTATATACAAAATAAGATAAACAACAAAGATCCACTGTATAGCACAGGGAACTATACTCAATTTTTTGTAATAACCTATAGGGAACAGAATCTGAAAAAATATATATATGGTAACAGTGTAATATATATATGCATATATATGTATAACTGAATCACTATGCTGCACTCCTGAAACTAATACAGTATTATAAATCATGTCGATGTATGCCGAAACCAATACAGTATTGTAAAGTAAAATAAAGTTAAAATAAATAAATAAATAAATAAAATAAAAAGAAAAAAAAATCAACTGTACTTCAGTAAAAAAATTTAAAAACTACACTCACAGCTAAATGAAGCATTAGATTACCCTGCTGCTGCTGCTGCTGCTGCTAAGTCACTTCAGTTGTGTCCAACTCTGTGCGACACCGTAGACGGCAGCCCATCAGGCTCCCCCGTCCCTGGGATTCTCAAGGCAGGAACACTGGAGTGGGTTGCCATTTCCTTCTCCAATGCATGAAAGTATAGGCAGTTATTTCAAGTGCAAGCAGTTCAGGGAAACTAAAGTAAGGGGAAACATAATTTAAAGCATTTGATACTGAAGTCAGAATCGTGAGGAAATAAGTATTTTGCTGAACTATGTCTCTCATTCGTTTTATGGCTCAGTACTGTTTTAATTTTGAGTTGCAGCGTGGTCGAGCAGGGACCTATAATTTGTTTCCAAGTTTGGTGTCTCTAAGGCATTGGATCAGGCCCAGGGTATAGGATGATGTTTTATTTTTCCCCTCAGCTCCAGTCCATGGGGCCACTAGAGTTGGACATGACTGAGCAACTTCACTTTCACTTTTCACTTTCATGCATTGGAGAAGGAAATGGCAACCCACTCCAGTGTTCTTACCTGGAGAATCCCAGGGACGGGGGAGCCTGATGGGCTGCCGTCTATGGGGTCGCACAGAGTCAGACACGACTGAAGTGACTTAGCAACAGCAGCAGCAGCTTTATTGAGATATGAGCATATAACACTGTAAGTGTAAGAGGTTCAATGTGGTGATTTGCCCCAGGAATGTTTTTGTGAAACGATGACTACCACAGTAAGGTTAGCTGGCATCTCCACCATCTGACATAACTACTGTATTTTCTGGGATGAGACCTTTTAAGGTCTATTCTCTCAGCAGCATTCAAGTATGCAACACAGGATTGTCAACTACAGCCATCACTCTGTATATCAGATTCCAGAACTTCTTCTTCATATAAAACTCGAAGTGTTAACCCTTGGTCTGACATCTCCCCATCTTGCCCAGCCCTCAACTCCGGCACCACTATTAAACTCTGTTTAAGGATCAGGTTTTAAAATTCAAACAGGGACTTTGATGGTAGTCAAGTGGCTAAGACTCCACATTCCCAATGCAGGGGGCCGGGTTCAGTCCCTGATCAAATAACTAGATCCCACATGCCGCAACTAAGAGTTCACGTGCCAGGACTTCCCTGGTGGCTCAGTGGTAAAGAATCTGCCTGCCAATGCAGAAGACACGGGTTTGATCCCTGATCTGGGAAGATCCCACATGTTACAGAGCAACTAAGCCCGTGCAGCATAACTATTGAGCCTGTGCTCTGCAACTACTGCGCCCACGTGCCACAGTTACTGAAGCCGGCATGCTCGAGAGGCCATGCTCCACAATGAGAACCCACTGCAAGTAGAAAGTAACTCCCACTCGCTGCAACTAGAGCCTGAGCAGCAACGAAGACCCAGCACAGCCAAAAATAAATAAATGTTGTTTTTAATAAAAAAGATCCTGCATACTGCAACTAAGACCCAGCACAGCCAAATACATAATTTTAAATTTTAAAATAAATTACATTAAAACAAAGCATTACACTCAAGAGAGCTTTCCCTCAGCATCCTGTGAGTGTCAGAAGAAAAAAGTTCAGATAGATACTGAACCTTAAAAAAAAGAAAAAAAAAATGTTCTCATCAGTTGATATCTTCAAGCTCTCCAAAAGGACATCTCTGCAGAGCACTAAGAATTACTTTCCCATCTTCTCAGTTCAAACCCAGGGAGCCTCCTTAGCCAGCTTCCACAGTTAAATGTTAACCCAATGCAAGAGAAACATCATGGGGGGAAGATTCAGCATTAATTAAGGCAAGACAGTCACTACCCCAGGGAGGTGAAGCTTATTAAAGACTTGAAGCCATGCAGGAGGCCATAAATGACTTACAGGCATGACCAAGGAATAATCCAATAATCCATTTATGACTTTAAATAAATCTGGCTCCACACTAAAGCCCTTCTGAGTTTACAAGCCTATAATATTCACAGCGACTGGCCCAAGTCAACGGGGGGCCATCACATCTAGCCTAACCTCTGCCTCGTGTTCATAACAGAGAAAATTAACCAGAGGCAAGAAGTCAATATTATATTATCTCTCACACTACAGTTATTTATTCTATTTGTTGCTCTTCATTTCAAGGCAGTGCCAAGTGAAAAGTTGGCCAGTCCAACCTCTTGACTCTTCCTATAGAATCATGAAAGTTTTAAAAGGCAAAAACTATAGGTCCACTGCTGTTAGGAGAAAAAAAAAAAGCTAGTTGGCAGAATTATACTTGTATCTCCCACATCTGTAAAAACATGGTCTTCATTCCATCCAAAGATCACAGGACGAGTTTCGGTGAAATATGCAAGTTGGAAAGTCTGGACTCAATCCACTGACTCTGAAAATGTCACACAGATAAATATCTTTTACTTTTATTGTTATCAACTTATTTCAATGCCTATTTGAAGAAATGATTCCATATTAAACCCTGAGATTCTAAAAGTCTGTTTGCTAAATTCAAGAAATGAGTCCATTTCAAGAAAAAAATGAATTTCTTGCCTACTCCTGATTTTTATTCACTTTCTGCTCTGCCGCCGTCACAGCCATAAACCTGGTGGAAGGCCAACTCCATGCTTAGCTTCAGCGGTAGGTTCTGATCTGCCTAGGAGAATCTGATTCCCTTCCCTGTGACTGTCTAGGAAGTGGCGCTGAGTTTTAAATATGAACAAACAAGAAGAGAGGGGACCTCTGTGATAGTTCTCTCCCATTTTTGAAAGAAAATTCTGAAAAGCCAGTTTCTCCCCACAGCCAAAAAAAATAAATTATGCACCCTGAAATGCTAGAGGCAACCATCCCAGGACCATGAGGACCAACCAATTTGAGGATGAAGCCAGTCCTGACAATGAGGTGGGAGAGACCAGAAGATGCTGACCATCAAGGGCAACAAGAAGCCACAGGAGAGGGACTTCCCTGGTGGTCCAGGTGTTAACACTCTGCACTTTCACTGCAGAGGGTGTGGGTTCAATCCCTGGTTTGGGAACTAAGATCTCGCATGTCACAGGGCATGGTCAAAAAATAAAACAGAACAAAATGTGTTTTTAGTAAGAAGCCACAGACTCAATTAATGTGGGCACTTCTCTACTATTGGACTTTTCACCAGATCACATTAAAGCTGCTTTTACTTGCAGCTCAAAGCACATTCATGAACTTTGAATTCACACCTGAACACACTTGAACTTAAAACTCTGGTCTAAATATGGGATCTGCCCCAGTGGGTTCTCTCTTGGGTTCAGGTTTCAGAACATAAGCTCTGCAGATCAAATCATCAAATATTCTCTAAAATATGATGCTCCTGCAATAAATATAGGAAACAAGGGAGAGAGAGAAGCTTGAACACAAGGAAGAAAGGGAGACAATGAGAGGGACAGAGGAAAGCAATGCTTATGCATTCTTCTAAGAGGTATCTCACTTATTATGCTTCAGAATCTTCCTCGACAGCATCCTAGAGATGTGGACATTAACAAGGCAAGGTCTTTGTCTTCAAGAAATCATAGAATGGAGGGTACAGACAGAAAAATGGACAACTAACTAAGATCTGAAAAGTGCAATATCTGTATGGATAAAGACAGACAGGTTGGTGGACTTGAGCTTACCAAGGTGGTGCTTAAAACTGAAAAATTCCTTGAGGGAACTGATAAGCACAGGAGGAAGTCTGTGCTTCCTCCATAAGACTGGAGGAACATACCTGCCAGTCAAAGAAAGGTTTGGATCACACCTAGTGGAGAGTGGAAGGGGGTAGTGGAGAGTGGAAAGGGGTAGTGGAGAGTGGAAGCGGGTAGGCTGCTGCAGAGACAGCCTTGGGTATCAGAAGCTCAATATAGCCACTGTTCATTTTCTCTGTGACATTTATGCATCTCAGGGACCTCATCTCTCACATGATGGGAAGGACGAGGTTTAAATTCCTCTCAAGTCATTTTGAGGCTGAGATGAACTAACAGAGGTGAAAGGTCTTTGGGAAGAGCTCCAAGAGAGATTGATTTGGGGTTCCCAGCAAATATTGGGGCTTTCCAGGTGACTGAGTGGTAAGGAATCTGCCTGCCAATGCAGGAGACATAGGAGACTCAGGTTCAATCCCTGGGTCAGGAAGACCTTCTGGAGGAGGAAATGGCAAATCCACTCCAGTATTCTTGTCTAGAAAAGCCCATGGACAGAGAAGCCTGGCAGGCTACAGTCTATAGGGTGGAGACATGACTGAACAACTGAGCAAGCAGAGCAAATGCTGGTTCCACAGACACAAGCCCAAAGTGAAGGAACTGGGGTATTAAGGTTAAATATTTTAAATGTGACTACAGGAGCAACTGGCAAACATCCAAAACATCCAATGTCTCTCCATGCTCAGGATGCTACTAGCCATCTCCCCCAGCTACTTGCATTTCATACTCTTTCCAAAACAGGAAGAAAACTAGCTGAAGACTATGTCCTTAGCAATGTCTCCCAGGAGTCCTGGGGGGTGGTTTCATTGTTGTTGACTATTGTTAGGTGCTTTAATAGAACTGGGTGAGAAGAGCATTCCAGGGACCAGTACTGGTCAAGAGCATCATGGGACATGAGTCATGTGGCCATTCCATTGAATCCTGCTGTTCTACCAGGATATCTTGTGCAGTGTGAGTTGCCCAAAGATATCCTGGTAGAATACAGGGGGTTGTTGAGTAATAAAGAGTTGGAATTTTTGTTCCATTCCTTCTACTTCTCTTCAGGACACTTCCCACCTCCCTCCACCATTCTTGGAGGTTGTTGATTTAATAAATACTCACAATCTAAAAGTTGAGAGTTATGTTTTATTAGGTGGGAATTTTTAGGACTTCAAGTCCAGGAGGCAACATCTCAAGTGACCCTATAAGAAGTGTTCCAAGAAGGCAGAGTGAGGAGACAGGTTATATGGAAGTTTACAGCAAACAGCAGTTAATCTGAACGTCAAAAGATTATCGTTAATTAAAGAAAGTCAGATATCCCAAGTTAAAGAATTTAGCAATTTTCTATGTACAAGAAGATGCAAGAGTCTGGGCTGACTGAAATCACTCCTTTCACATGCACCTCAGCAATCTGGAGCCAGTACCCTGTGTGTTCACATCCTGAACTTCCTTGGGGTTCACCGAAGGGAGTGGCTGCAGTCTGACGGCTGCCAGGTAGCAGGTATTCTTCTTCTTCGTGAGTGCCCCCAGGGCTCACGAACTCGCACTGGAGGGCTGCAGTCCCTGATAACCGTGACATTCTTGTTCACTGACCTGCCACAGCTAAGTCATGCTGAGCTACCTCAGTCCTGTCTGATTCTTTGTCACCCAACGGACTATAGCTCACCAGGCTCCTCTGTCCATGAGATTTCTCAGGCAAGACTACTGGAATGGGTTGCCATGCCCTCCTCCAGGGGACCTTCCTGACCGGAGGATCAAACCTGCGTCTCTTGCAGGAAATACTCCATTTCTCAAGGTGAATGCCTGAAATTGCTGCTACTTAGCAAAACCAGAGATAGGTTGCCTCCTCTATTTCATCCTAATTCCCCAGGAGATCTGATCATCTGATTCTCTCTGGAAAGAGTCTGTGCCAAATGAAAACTGAGTGAGGTAATTAATTATGAAAATTCACAATGCATAATTATAATAATTACTCTGATCACATAAACATTATACCAGCATGAATAATTTAATAAGAATTGTGCTTTTCGAGAGAGCAGCAATTAAAACCCAGGGAAGTGATGGGGAGGATGGAAAAGATAGATGCTCGTGTTTGTTCTGAGGGAGGTTGAATCGTCACCAGAAAGTTCATTCCTCATGGTCAGGAATCATCCCTGACCTTAGCAGGTGGGAAAACAAAGACAATGAGAGGCCTGAAAGGTTATGAATGAGCCCCACTTCTGAAAGATGTTATCCCCAAACAAAAACAAGTTCAAGTTTCTATCGTCTTTCGGCAACATATTAAAATCCTTAAAGATGAAAAAGCAATCAATCCTGGTTTGTTTTTTTTTCCTTAAAGGTAAATCCAGGATAAAGATGAGGTAACAGATAGATTTTTACTTTAGTTTATTTATTTATCTGCACTGTGTGGCATGTGCGATCTTAGTTCCATGACCAGGGATTAAACCTGTGCCCCTGAGTTCAGAGTCTTTTTTTTTTTTTTTTGACATTTTATTTTTGTTTTACTTATTTGGCTGAGCTGGGTCTTAGTTGCAGCCCTTGGGATTTTTGTTGCCTCTCGGGGACTCCAGATCACACAGGCTCAGTACCTAGTTGCAGTACTCAGGCTTAGTTGCCCTGCAGCATGTGAAATCTTAGTTCCCTGACCAGGGATTGAAACTGTACCCTCTGCACTGGGAGCTGAGAGTCTTAACCACTGGATCGTCAGGGAAGTCTTGGTCCCATTTTTATTTAAAAAAAAAAGAGAGACACGGGGTGCCCTCAAGTAGCCCCCCAGTGTTTCAAAATTCCATACGAAGTCAGCTCTACAATAAATACACTTTTTCTGCCCCCCAGGGTGGGCAGATTTATTTTCCCAATTAATGAAAAAGCTCTGGGTAAAGGGAATGATAGTTTGCATTCAAAGCAAGACAGAAAATCTACATACACTGTGACTTTTCTTAATTATCACTAAAAGCTTTTGTTTTTAAAATCTTAAGTTGGTGAACAAACGAGCACTTCTGCAGGATCAGTAACCTAGATTGTAGAATTAAGTTAACTGGACAAGTGGGAAAGCAGGGTATACACTGGGGAGAGATACATGCTAATGCCAGAGAGGTGCTGGGGACCTCGATGAAAAAGGAGATTCATGACGCTGATGGAGAAAAATTCAGGAGAAACTACGTGCTAGATTTACACAACTCCTTACTGTTTGCATGCAAGGACCCGCGCTGCAGTCTTGATCCTTGGCTTTGAAACATTTTTCTTAAGATCTTTCATAAGAAGTATATTTTACAGTGCAAGCCAACACACACACACACACACACACACACACATACACACACCCCACACACCCAAAATATGCAGATCTACCATGTGTAACGTACTCTGAGAGCGTATATTCTCTTCCCTGTATTATGTTAAAGTTGATTTCACCGCCTTTCTAGGCATTTAGTTAATGTGCGTGCATCCTCAGTCATGTCCAAGTCTTTGGGATCCCAGGGACTGTAGCCCACCAGGCTCCTCTCTCTGTCCATGGGATTCTCCAGGCAAGAATACTAGAGTGGGTTGCCACTTCCCCCTTCAGGGGATGTTCCTGACCCAATGGTTGAATCCAAGTCTCCCGTGTCTCCAGCACTGGCAGGTGAATTATTTAGCACTAAGCCATAGGAAAGCCCTATTAACAGGTTTGTATAAGAAGTCTGCTGTGAATGAAGAATGTAGCCTGCCCCAAGAGTAAACAAAGGATGTTGACACAGCACCCTCGGGGGAATTCCGGACAGAGAAAAGCAGCATACTGGCCTGAGATAACTGAGATGCATATCAAAGAATGGATTTCAATGAGCCCAGGCTCTCGTTTCTTCCCATTGCTAAGTCATTTCAGTCGTGTCCAACTCCCTGTGACCCCATACACGGCAGCCCACCAGGCTCCCCCGTCCCTGGGATTCTCCAGGCAAGAACACTGGAGCGGGTTGCCATTTCCTTCTCCAATGCATGAAAGCGAAAAGTGAAAGTGAAGTCGCTTAGTCGTGTCCGACTTAGCGACCCCATGGATTGAAGCCTACCAGGATCCTCCATCCATGGGATTTTCCAAGCAAGAGTACTGGAGTGGGTTGCCATTGCCTTCTCTGATATCTTCCCACACAAAGCACTAAATTCATTAACTTAAGATGTCTGTTTTTCTTTAACTAACAGTACTCTTTCCACTTTCTGACTTGTTGGTTTTTGTTGGGAAAGCTACACCTCCCAGCTCCTCTGTTACCTCCTTGGAGCAGTCCTTCAGGGCTCTCTGAGTTTGTATGTTGGGGTTGAGTCTTCAGCAAGTCCACCCAATAAAACACAATTCTTAAGTTTTAGGTTGTGTATGTTTTGTTCAGTCGACATTACTATGTACCCAGCCCTGCTGCAGGCACCGAGGATTCAGCATAGATGAAAGCAACAAACCCCGTGGCTCTTGGGCAGCTTACATTCTAGCAGAGCCAGCAGAAAAACAAAACAACTCCACTTCGCACATCTGCTCCGTGTGGGCACTGGCAGGATGACCGACTTCCTTTTTACAGACACAAACTCAGGTTGGGAGTGGGGAAGGGCTGGAACCTGAAGAAGACAGGCCATGTCCAAGGGCCTCACCTAACTATATTTCCTTACACCCTTTTTGGTTAGGCTTCTTTCAGTTGCAAGAAGCAGAAAGCGAACTTGACCCTGAGTGAGGGGAAAAAAAAAAAGGTGATTTTCTCAGGATCCAGTTGGAAAAACAGAAACTGCTGGAGTTATCTTGACACTAGGATTGGACCACAAAGACTTCATGACACAGGGATGCAAAAGCTCAGAAGCCAAAGACGGACGGCGAGGCAGCCAGCTATCAGCCACCCGAGGAGCCATCGCCAGCCCCAGCGACGGAGGGACAGTGCAGGGACTGGTGTCCCTGAAACCAGGGCCAGGCCCCATGCACCAAACACGACACAGAGGGTGGGGCGACCTCGTGGCCCCCAGAGTCACTGAGAAGACCCAGCCTTGAGCCACAGGCAGCAAGAGAAGCAAAGCAAGAGAAGGAAAGGAATTCTTCGGCTTCTCACCATCAATCTTTCCAGAGCCCTTTTTGTTGCCTCCTAATGGACGTAGGTGTTTAGGGAACCTGGGAGGTCCAGTTCCCAGGATGCAGAAGTGAGCTGGGAGAAACAGGGATGGGCCTGAGGGAAGACCAGCACAGGGGCTTGGTGGAAGCATCCCCAGGGTCATCACCCCAGGTGCAGGAATCAAGCCTTGAAGAAAACAGGAAATAACCCAGGGAGTCAAACCCCATCAAGATACTTCATTGTCTCTCATCTGTTCAGTTTCAGTTCCTCCTACTCAAGGAAGAACTCCATTCACTCAATTGAGATGGCTGCTTCTAGCCTCATCTTTAGCACTGGAGGGAAGGAACATCAGGCAATGAAAGGAGATGTCTTGGGGACTTCCCTGGTGGTCCAGTGGCTAAGATTCTGTGCTCCCAGTGCAAGGGGCTTTGGTTCCATCCCTGGTCAGAGATGTAGATTCCACATGCCTCAACAAAGATCAAAGATTCTTCATGTTGCAGCTAAGATCTGGTGCAGCCAAAGAGATACATTTAAAAAAATAATTCATCAATGGAAGAGAAGTCTTAAGGAATGGTATATCCCTCTGAGAGAAGGAGAGAAGAAAAACCTCTGGGTTTTTAGACTTATTTGAAAAGAGCAGATATGTTTACAGTTGATAAACGCAGTCTTCGATACTGCATATATGGATGAGAACCACCTCTGGAACAATTCAACACCCAACTGAGGAGCCTCCAAACTGATCACAGTTTAATGGGAGGACCTCCTGGTATGATAACTCATCACTTATGATTCCATGTTCTGCAATCAAGCATTCCACTGTGTGTCTATGGTGACAAAGAAGACTTCCTTTTTTTTTTTTTTTGCTTTCAAACTCACTCTCTTGGAATATTAGGAAATCATTCTTCCACCTGGTCCTGAAGCCCTGGTTCCAAGTTATACAATGGTGGATGCAATCAGAAAATTCAGATCATAGGGAAAAAAAGCAACAGTTATCAAAGCTGCCTATTGCCAGCTGCTGCTGCTGCCCTGTAGGCCAGCATCTGCCAAGGTTTGGAGTCTGAGATAAATTGGGGTAAAGGCAGAAGGACTTTTAGCAGTTATGTATTTTACTCTTTGGGGGAAAAACACAATTAGCACATAAAACAGTGACTTTAGTGGAAAGTACCGCTTAGGGCAAAACTCAGATTAAAAGATTTGATATAGAGAAAGACCGTCATTAAGTAAATGGAAGCATGGATGATGCTAACGATGACAAGAATTGTTGAGAATCACAGAATATAAACTGCAAATGAGAAAATACTGATTTAAAAGTTATGAGCAATTTTCTGTCTTTGAAGATGGGGATTTAAATACACCTCTTGGGCATACCTCCTTTCTTTCCAAAAAATCCTCCAAAATGAGTCTGTGTGTGTGTGTGTGTGTGTGTGTGATATGTTGCGTGTGTGTATGTGTGTTGCATGCTTTTAGCTGCACCCCTCCACACCAAGGACCCTAAGTTCCTGGAGAAAACTGTGATGCCACCTTTAACCCAATGAAGATGTCCAATGTTTTATGTAGTTAGGCAAATGGATGTATTAACAGGACGATGACTCACAGAGACGGGAACTTTATTATTTTCCCTAAATATGGGTTTAGATTCCCTGGTGTGTGAAAACTAACATGTACGTCCTGAGGGTGTGAGTGCCCAAAGTGTGTTAAGCACTTTCTCCAGGAGCAGCGGGAACACCAGGAAAGGTAGCTTATGCCTGGGCAGCAAATGCAGTGGGGAGAAGCAGGGAGCTGAACATTTTTCCCCTTCAACTGTCACTGAACAGAAGTCTGTGACGAGGGGCTTGTGTAACAGGTGACACCTGGATACAGTGGTGTGTGTCAGGCTTCTCAGACTGGACAGAGTTGGACCCAGCAGCATATTGGAACAACTGCTCCCAGCAATAACAAAGGGTCTCCCGTGGTCCCCTCACCTTTCTGAACATCCTCATAAATTCCCAACCTGGGGGCTTCCCTGGTGGTTCAGTGGTAAAGAGTCTGCCTGCCAATGCAGGAGACGTGGGTTCAATCCCTGGTCCGGGAGGATCCCACACACCTCAGAGCAACTAAGCGCATGCACCACAGCTACTGAGCCTGTGTTCTAGAGCATGGGGGCCACAGCTGCTGAAGCCCAGGCATCCTAAAGCCTGTGCTCCAAAATGAGAGAGGCCACCACAGTGAGAAGCTCGCACGCCGCAACCAGAGAGCAGCTCTCACTCACCTCCAGCAAAGCCCACACAGCAATGAAGATCAAGCACAGTCAAAAGTTAATGAATTAAGATTACATTTTGAAAGGGAAAGTCACTCAGTTGTCTCTGACTCTCTGCGACTTCATGGACTATACGGTCTATGCAATTCTCCAGGCCAGAACACTGGAGTGGGTAGCTGTTCTCTTCTCCGGGGGATCTTCCCAACCCAGGGATCGAACCCAGGTCTCCCACATTGCTGGTGGATTTTTTACCAGCTGAGCCACCAGGGAAGCCTAAGAATAGTGGAGTGGGGAGCCTATCCCTTCTCCAGTGGATCGCCCCAATCCAGGAATCAAACCAGGATCTCCTGCAATGCAGGTGGATTCTGTACTAGCCGAACTACCAAAACTAGCTTTAAAAAAACAAACAAACAAACAAAAAACACCTCACAACCCAAACTCTGTTGTGCCAGGAAAGCGGAGTGTAAGATCCTTTCCCCGCAGCTGGAGGGAGTGTGGGACCCAAGCCACAGAGCCAGCTGTGCCTCCAAATGTCTGTCTCTAAGAGACTCCCAGCAACAGAATTCTGTAAGGAGGTGGGAGCAGAAGAAACAAAGCAGCCTTGAGGTCAGACCACCCCAGAAATAGCTGGATTGGAGGAGGGGGGAGAAGGGATTTCCTATGAGTAGGCTTCTGGGGTCTTCCGCCATGTTATTGTCATCACTGTTCAGTCGCTAAGTTGTATCTGACTCTTGCGATCCCACGGACTGTAACCTGCCAGGCTCCTCTGACCATGGGATTTCCCAGTCAGGAATACTGGAGTGGGCTGCCGTTTCCTTCTTCAGGGGATCTTCCCGACCCAGAGATCAAACTCGCGTCTCCTGCACGGGCAGGCGGACTGTTCACCACTGAGCCCCCTTGGAAGACCTCTGCCGTGTTAAGCAGGACATTAAAGGAGAGGATGGATCCTTCAGGAGTTGCTGGTGACGTCTGATTAATACTAAGATGACACCGAATATATAATCATCCAAACTCAGAACCTAGTGTCCAGAGGGCCAGATCTATTCAAACGGAATACAGCTATGACTTCAAAATCAATACGGATCAAATGGAGGGACATTCTACGAAAAAACTGGCCTGCACTCTTCAGGACGATGAAAGACAAACAAAGGCTGAGGAACTGTTTGTGATTTAAAAACACAGAAAGAAGTTGATAGTGCAGGTACAATCCCGGATTACATTCTGAGCCATGATAAATTTAGCTCTCTTTTTGCTATAAATGATATGATGGGACAATAGGCAACATCTGAATAAAGTATGTAGAGGTAATAGTACTGTAAATACAGTTCTATTCTTGATTTTGATCACTGTAAAGCAGTAAATGAAAGCCCTTGCTTCAAAGAAATATACAAGAAAAGGAGTCCTGTGCAAGCAATCATGAAGACAATTAGTTTAGAAAAAATATATACACTTATATACATTTAAAATATATATAGAGAGGGGGCTTTCCTGGCAGTTGAGTGGTTAAAACTCTGTGCTTCCACTGCAGGGGGTATAGATTTGATCCGTGGTCAGGGAACTAAGATCCTTCATGCCACACAGCATGGCCAAAAATAAAAATAAAAATAAATAAACAAAATAAAGTATTTAAAGAGAGGCATAAACAGAAAAAGAATGCTAAAGCAAATGCGGTAAAATGTTAATTTAGGGAAATTTAGGTGAAAGGTATACGGGATTCTTTGTAAGATTTTGCAACTTTTCTTAAAGTCTGAAATTATTTCCAAGTAAAAAAAATTTTTTAAATAATATTATGGTGCAGGAAGCCCTTTATACACAGTGGGCATTGTTTAAACTCATGTTTCCCAATGAGGGCCGTTTTCCCCCAGGAGGCATCTGGCAATGTCTGGAAACACTGTTAGTTGTCACTACACGGGTAGTTGGGTGACACTGGCATCTAGTCCTACACAGGAGATCTCTCCAACAAAGAATTCTCTGGCCCAAAACGTCAGTAGGGTTGAGAAGCCCTGATTGAAGTATTTAAAGAAAAAGCAGCAAAATTCTTCCCAGACATCAGTTCAGCCAGGGGAGTATTAGGAAACCATCCTCATTCGATAAAGCCAGCACTCCCCTTCAAGCTTCCTCTCTGTCTCTCATCCAACGTCTTTACTCATTCCTCCCATCTCTGCCAAGTGCACCTGGATCCTATTTCAAGGGACATTAATCTGGTCTGCCTAATACCCCTTCTCTGCCTTCTTCTGGTACCAACACACTGCTTCTTCTGAGAAGGGGTCTTCTCCTGATTTCAACCATGTGGACTGGAACTTCAGTATTTCAATGTAACTGATGTAGCTACACAAGACTGTATCCCAATGGGGCCAGTTCTAGCTCCTCACCCTTCCTACCAAAGTTCCGTGGTCAAAGGCAGGAATGGATGAGTGGCTAAACTGAGGCCACAGCGTAGACTGTTTAAATCAAAGCGCATTTAACATATTTTGAAACGTTGCCAAAACTGGAAACCTGGGCCCCTTCACAGTTTTCTAAAATCCTGATTTCTTGGTTTACTTGAATCATTAAGACTTTGGTGCTCACAAATATAAGGATTATGCTCATCTCCTGGGGTCACTGTGAGGAGTAAATAAGTTTATACATGCATACATACATTATATAAATAAGTAAATCTGTCACATAAAAGCTCCTTTGAGAACACTGCTCACTGATTAGGGAAAAAAGAGCAATATGTTTATTTGCATAAAAATACTCTCTCTTAGGTACTACAAAAGCAAAGATGTTTTAATTGAGTTTGTTTAGGATCCCCTACACCTGGTGTCTTGGTAATCACTGATGCTTATCAGAGACAATAAAGGGCACCACAAACTCCTTCTGAGGAGGAGTGTCTGAAACAAGGCGGCTGTCCAGTGTGATGTGGTCCATAGTCATCTTTGGTCAGAGATGGACACCTTGACACAGAGCGCTTGCGGCACACTTCTTTGGTTTAAANGCATCATGGACTCGATATAAGTGAGTATGAGTGAACTCTGGGAGATGGTGATGGACAGGGAGGCCTGGCGTGCTACGATTTATGGGGTTGCAAAGAGTCAGACATGACTGAGCGACTGAACTGAACTGAACTGAATAGCATTTCAATGTAGTATTTATTTTCTTACAGAGAGCTTTCCTGTGATATCTCTTAATTCCAAGATAATGGATACACTGCTTAGAAGTGTAGAAACTATTTTGGAAGCTAATTCTGAATTTTTATGACTTCAAGCAAATTGCCCCCATTTTTGCAGGCCATCTGGTTATTCATCTGTTAAGGCAAAATGTGAAGAACACGGGCTTTGGGGTCAGAGACATACAACTGGAATCAAATGCCACTTTTGTAATTTACTAGTATGTGACATTAGGAAGGAGCTTTAATATCTTGGAGCTTCGGTGTCTTCATTTGTGAACTGCAGATAATGGTATCTGTAGGACTGCAGGCTGAAACTCTATTAGATATACTTGGACTTGTCTGAATAAGACCAGGTTTGATTACTCCTTTTCAAAATGACTCCACTCTTCAATTTTTACCAAAAGGGTGATCCTAGGAGGAGCTGGATTTTGTACAGATGATCTTGACCCTCTGGCCAAAGTAACAGAGCAATGTGGAAACAAGAGACCAAGGGACTTTGTCTAGAGAAGCAGTCAGTTCAGTCACTCACTTGTGTCTGACTCTTTGCCACCCTGTCTAAAGATTAAATATGGCCAATTACAGTGTCTTTTTTGAAATTTCAATCTGAAACACACATACCAAATATAGCTGAGAAAACAAGGAGCCTTGGAACTCTGTGACACTGACTACCAAATAGGGTTCCCTCTCTGTTTACTTCACTGGGTCTGCTGCTGCTACTGCTGCTAAGTCACTTCAGTCGTGTCCGACTCTGTGACCCTTTAGACGGCAGCCCACCAGGCTCCGCCATCCCTGGGATTCTCCAGGCAAGAACACTGGAGTGGGTTGCCATTTCCTTCTCCAATGCATGAAAGTGAAAGTGAAGTCGCTCAGTCATGTCTGACCCTCAGCGACCTCATGGACTGCAGCCTTCCAGGCTCCTCAGTCTATGGGATTTTCCAGGCAAAAGTACTGGAGTGGGTTGCAGCTGAATATTCTCAACTGGATCCAAAGGAAACATGACAAACCCGAGTCAGCCTCTGAGAAACATGATCTCACATATATACGAGAGAACAAAGCAGGTAGGTGGAGAGAAGATGAAGTGAAGAACAGCCTCATGAGAGCCCTGGCTGACCTCTGCTGTTTGCTTTTGGTATCTGAGAGGTTGCCCTGACAATTAACTATCCCACAGAATCTAGCTTCAGTGTGTTTCAGCAGCTTGCAACTAAGCTGTCCTTAAGGAAAGCCCTTGGTTTCTGCAATGGCATAGCACATAAGAATAAGAATTACTATGATTTTTAGTTGGCCATTTGACCATGGCTTCCTCCACAGTCCAGGAAATACCCAGCACACGAATAGGAAAGAAAAGAAGCTACATTCCTGTGGTCTTTTTAGCCATATTTACAGAGTAGAAAGTAGTCTCTTGGCTTATTTAGTTGGTATCTGATAAGTTCCACGAGCCTTCAAATATATTGCCTAATTTCTTAAACATAATTCTCCCTCACACTTTTTCATGACTCTGGAGCCGAAGCTATATGATGATTGTATTTTACAAAATGATATGTTGTGGATGGTCCTTGAGGACAGTTCTATCCAAAAGCATATGGTCCACTGGGTCCTGGCTGAGTCTTTTTGTGGCTGGCATTGATAACCGGAAAATCTATTGTTCCCTGTTATAGTTAGGGAAAAATTGCTTCCCCCCATTGTTTTTTTGGCACAGGACCCTTATCTTAACAAGAACTTCTCAAAGTATTTGAATATGCTCAAGAATTTTTTGTGTTTTGATTTTTTTAGGATGCATTTTTTCTGTTCTCTTTCCCCAGTCCCTTACTCTAGGTTTTGTTCCCTGTATAGAATGAGAATTAGCCCTCAAAATTTCAGCTCTTCAGTCTGTCTGCTACAAGAGAAACTGTGGAATCTTAAGTATTGACCCCTGGGTATACATAGAATTTCTTTTTCACAACAACTTTTTGAAGTAGATATTTTTATTCTCATTTTATCTGTGCAGAAACTGAGGCTCAGAGAATGTAAAAAGAGAAAGTATAGATCCTAAAGATGGCAAAGTGTGGAGTTGGGATGCAATATCCCTGGCTCCCCACAGTTTCTCTTTCTACATCCAGCTGTTTAGGGGTGCTGGGAGAAATGAAGAGATCCCCAGGAGACAATGCAGGGCAGGAGTTGGTGTGAAAAAACAAAGTAATAAATAGAAATATAGTCACATTTGTTAAAGTACCTAGAATAACACTTTAAGTGTGTACAGAAAATGGTAGCCAGTTGATATCATCTTTTTCAAAACTGTAGTTCAAGAAACTGTCCATGTTGTCACTAAATGCAGATTATATAAGATCCCATGTGAGGATTCAGCAGTGCATGGAAATTGTTTCTCTGGGTGAAATTTTCATATTTTCTTTTATCATTTTTCATTATCTTTTTCCTACAACTGGATTTTGATTATTAAAAAAGAACATGTATATTATTGACTTATTTCATTTATTTAACATTTAAGCCACAGTATGTTAATATTTGAGCCCCACAATAAATAAAAAGTGAAAGATAGAGCATAGCAGCACACATTCTTATTAATGTTGGATTAGGAGGTATTAAGGAATGAAACGCAGGATTATCAAGGTGCAATGAGGTTCTATAACATAACTGTTTGGCTGTTTCCCTATAAAGAAATATGATTTAAACTCAATTTAAAAACTTCAAAAGTGGTTACCATAAACTTTGGCAGAGGCAAGAAAACTGTTCATTTAAAATAATCACTAAAACCAAGACAAAAATCTTGCCAGTGTATTTGGTTGAGATATGGGAGCTGGGAGTAGGAAAAGCAGGATAAAGGAAACTAGCTGATGGAAAAACACAATGTACACATTCATATGCATCAAATGCAACAATCAAAGCTGAGAAAACTAGATAACTTTGAATATTCAGTTCAGTTCAGTCACTCAGTCGTGTCCGACTATTTGCGACCCCATGAATCGCAGCATGCTAGGCCTCCCTGTCCATCACCATCTCCCGGAGTTCACTCAAACTCACATCCATGGAGTCGGTGATGCCATCCAGCCATCTCATCCTCTGTCGACCCCTTCTCCTCCTGCCCCCAATCCCTCCCAGCATCAAAGTCTTTCCCAATGAGTCAACTCTTTGCATGAGGTGGCCAAAGTACTGGAGTTTCATCATTCCTTTGGGGTTCCAATAATCATATTTTCCAAACTCTGGATTGGGTAAAGAAACATAATATTTACTTTTTCCTAAAAGAAACTTTTTAAATGTATCAGAATTGTTTCCTATCTTTCATGAGTTTTACAAGGCTAACAATAAGTAAGGCAACTTTGGGGACACACTATTCAAACTCTGATGAAACTCATGCTGGGTAGAGTATCTGGTATAATGATAATTTTCCTTATAGTAAATTAAGGATTTGAATGTATGTATAGTTAAAAATTTTAAGAATAACTAAAATACATTTGAAAAAACTAAAAGCTTAAAACTCTGTTTTGTGAGTGCAATCAAAAATGCAAAGGTTATGTAATTTTAAGAGTGTATTCAAGATGCATTAAGAAAATGCACAAAGAAAACAAGTCTATGATTAAGAAATAAGAATGACTTCACAACTGTGAACACTTGATGACTAAAACTGATTGTAGATGGAACCCAGAGCTATACCCAAGACACATACTCATCAGCTTCCAAAAACAAAAGTAAAGTGAAGTTTGAAGAAAACATTTCATTTAAAGAAGTGAAAGGTAGGATTGATCACTATTGCACTCTATTTGCTTTCTGTGATAGTTTTTTTTTTTTTCAGTATAGAGAATGATCAGAAAGAAATGGAAAAATGAGCTCTCTGAAGAAAGACAGATTTTCTCCAAATGAAAAACCTTTCAATGTTTTCACCAAATCTTTTAAGATTTGTAAAAACAAACAAAAACAAACAAACAAAAAACAACCTTCATTTTTTTTTAATTAATTAATTAATTTTTTAATTTAACTTTACAATACTCTATTGGGTTTGCCATACATCGACATGAATCCACCACAGGTGTACACAAGCTCCCAAAATCAAAGTTTTGCAACAAACTTTGAAATTTGCCTATCACATATATTTGGGAGTTTCTAGGATAATGAAAATAAAATTGAATATTCTAAATACTTGCTATATAAATTCTTTCACCAAACTTAATTCCTGAAGTTACAGAAGCCACATAATTGCATTTTCTGGCTTCCATTGCTTTACCAACCTGTTGGATTAAAAAAAAAACAACAAAATAACTTTCCCCAGTTGTCCAAAACATGCATCTGTCAGAATCTTTTTAAAAGTTTACCAAAATCTTTAGAATACAAAAGGCAGCATCAAGATGTGCTAAGTCCCAAGTAGACTCAGAAATAACAAAGACACAGTTGATAAATGTACAATATGGAAAAATAATGAAAGGATTTGGCAAGAAAACATATTTGATGATTCCAAGATTAGGCCTGGGAAAACCAGAAAGCATTTCAGGTTTGCTTTCTGAGCATAAGTGACAGTAATGGGGGAAAAAAAATAGGTGTAGGAATCAGCTAGATTTGGGCACAAACCATAATTCCACCATGAGCAATTTATTTAGTCTTTCTTAGCTTTAGTTTCCTCATCTCTAAATGGGAATAAAATATGACTTCAGAGAGTTGTGAAGGTTAAATAAGATATGAAATATATATTCCTCTCATTCATTTCTCCTTTGCCTTTTGATTTTCTTCTTTTCTCAGCTATTTGTAAGTCCTCCTCAAACAACCATTTTGCCTTTCTTTTTCTTGGGAATGATCTTGATCACTGCTTCCTGTACAATGTCACAAACCGCTGTCCATAGTTTTTGAGGTACTCTGTCGATCAGATCTAATCCCTTGAATCTATTTGTCACTTCCACTGTATAATTGTAAGGGTTTTGATTTAGGTCAAACCTGAATGGTCTAGTCGGTTTTTCCGACTTTCTTCAATTTAAGTCTGATTTTGGCAATAAGGAGCTCATGATCTGAGCCACAGTCAGCTCCTGGTCTTGTTTTTGCTAACCGTATAGAGCTTCTCCATCTTTGGCTGCAGAGAATATAATCAATCTGATTTCGGTGTTGACCATCTGGTGATGTACATGTGTAGAGTCTGCTCTTGTGTTGTTGGAAGAAAGTGTTTGCTTTGACCAGTGCATTGTCTTGGCAAAACTCTATTAGGCTTTGCCCTGCTTCATTCTGTATTCCAAGGCCAAATTTGCCTGCTATTCCAGGTGTTTCTTGACTTCCTACTTTTTCATTCCTGTCCCCTATAATGGAAAGAATATCTTTTGGGGGTGTTAGTTCTAAAAGTTCTTATAGGTCTTCATAGAACAGTTCAAACAAACTTCTCCAGCATTACTAGTTGGGGCACAGACTTGGATTACTGTGATATTGAATGGTTTGCCTTGGAAACAAACGGAGATCATTCCGTCGTTTTTGAGATTGCATCCAAGTACTGCATTTCAGACTCTTTTGTTGACTATCATGGCTACTCCATTTCTTCTAAGGGATTCCTGCCTGCCACAGTAGATATAATGATCATCTGAGTTAAATTCACCCATTCCAGTCTGTTTTAGTTCGCTGATTCCTAGAATGTCGACGTTCACTCTTCCATCTCCTGTTTGACCACTTCCAATTTGCCTTGATTCATGGACCCAACATTCCAGGTTCCTATGCAATATTGCTCTTTATAGCATCTGACTTTACTTCTATCACCAGTCACACCCACAGCTGGGTGTTGTTTATGCTTTGGCTCCATCTCTTCATTCTTTATGCAGTTATTTCTCCACTGATTTCCAGTAGCATATTGGGCACCTACCAACCTGGGAAGTTCATCTTTCAATGTCCTGCCTTTGCCTTTTCATACTGTTCATGGGTTCTAAAGGCAAGAATAGTGAAGTGGTTTGCCATTCCTATCTCCAGTGGACCACGTTTTTTCAGAACTCTCTATCATGACCTGTCTGTCTTGGGTGGCCCTACACAGCATGGCTCATAGCTTTACTGAGTTAGACAACGCCGTGGTCCATGTGATCAGACTGGTTAGTTTTCTGTGATGTGGTTTTCATTCTGTCTGCCCTCTGATGGAGAAGAATAAGAGGCTTATGGAAGTTTCCTGATGGGAGAGACTGACTGAGGGGTGAAACGGGTCTTGTTCTGATGGGCAGGGCCATGCTAGGTAAATATGTTTAGGCATGCTGTTCATTCAAATCAGTAACCCATTTCCAAAATTGCCCTGGTGTGCTTCAAAGCTACAAACATTAGGAAAAGGAGTATTAGTGGTCCAGTTACTGACAGAACAAAAGGCCTGCAAATACTTGTGCATTTATGCACTTCCCTTCCTTCAAATGCTTTCTAATAATGCTAAAGACTACTCTCATTGCCTCAGCAATAGGATTAACTTTGGCTATAAAAACATAGGAGACAAAGCTTTCTTGGGGTGACTGCTCCATGGAAGTAATTTTATAATTTCAAGTATCCAGCCCCCCAAGGGTTTCAAACTTGATTGTATGGAATAAATGTACTGTAAGTTCAATAAATGCAGTAAATAAGTATGTAAATCAATCAATAAATGTACCAATGTTTAGATGTGAACAATAGCATTGCTTTGCTTTGATTCAATTTTCAGGGATTTCTAAAACAAACAAGAAAGACAAAAAAAAATTCGGTATCATTCACTAAATTTTGTAGGAAGACCTGGCAGACACAGAATTTTTCATGAAAGGTGAGAATTATTTCCATCCTCTGCAAAATTTTGGCAAGGATGGGATTCTGTGCTCTATAGTTCTTGAAAAAATGTTTAATTAACCCTTTGGAATCAGATAAGGAAATTTATCTGGGAGAAATGGGACACTTGAGTGGGAAAGCAATTGATTTATTCAGAGACCACTAATGAGTTAGTGGAGGACTGGAAATCAGAACTGATAATAATAGTGTTATCAGGGCTGCTGGGTGTTTTGCCTAATGGTTCAGATGAATTGAAATCTACCACCTTTACCCCTCTAAAGTACTTGCAATACTTTTGTATCACACAGGTCTCCTCCTGTGCTTTGAGTTCTGTTGACTTAGGAAATAGATTTTTATTAGGACTCAATGAGACATACAGTTCACCCTCAGTATCCATGAATTTCGTGTCTGTGAATTCAACCAACTGTAAACTGGATAGGTTGAATCTGCAGATGAAGAACAGGGGGACACAGAACCCACAGACACGGAGGGCAACTGTATTCATAACACTACATAATACACTTCATACAGAAGACTTGAGCATCCACAGATTTAGGTACCAACCTGTGGCTTTCAATCTGTGGGGGATTGGCTTCTGGAACCAATCTCCCATGGATACCAAGGGATGACTACACTCTTTGCTCACGACAAGAGTTGTACTTGTTGGTGAAGTAAACTAACATCAACCTCATTTGTACTCAGCTCAGCTGACTCCAGTTAGCATCTAAGAGGAAATTCAAGTAGGATTTCTGTGCTATAACTCATATCTGTCAAAATCTTCCAGACTCTCAGCTTCCCAGACAATATAAAAGATACATGGCTTACCACCAGTTTTCAATCTCTACTATCACAAAAGCCTTTGGGAGGAAATCAGCCTGTAGCATCAGTTATGTTATACTTTTGTTCAATATTAACACAATGAGGAAATGTCTCATGAACTGAAAACAGTTTTAAAAGAATTAACGAACTTGTTTTATTAGACATTTTGACGAAACTTCACCACATTGCATGAGCTGATGAGATAACTTCTTTCCATAACTGCATGTTTCAAAATGGAAACGCTTTTAAAGATGGTTAGTTAAATGGAGATATAGGCAGAGAAGTAGGCATTGAACTTGGAATTAGATTTAGGTTTCATGCTAGTCTCATTTCCATTCTCAGTTTGGCCACAGACTCATCTTTGGGCAAATCTGTTAGGTACCTCTTCTTCAGTATAGCCATCTCTAAATGACAAGACTTATTTATGACTAAAAGAAATCTTTTGAGGATCTAAATTATTGGAACTATACTGGAATCAGTAAACATGGTAATTTTTATATTATTTTATTTCATTCTTGCTAAAATAACTTGTAGCATACTATAGATAGAAATGTCCAAAGTAACTGGGACATTACAAATTTTCCTATGAACAAACTCCCTCCCCACAAAAAAACCCAACACTTCAAAGAAAAATTCACTAATAAATTATTGAGTTAAAAGAAACTGAACACATAGCATATTTTGTTGACCCTTTTATATATAAACTTCACTAGAAAAGAAGCCTCAAAGTGTGACTGACTGAAAATGTGGCCATCCCTAAACAGACATTTGAATGTTTACTGGATGCAGCGTGAAATCCTCTTTCAAAGTTCCTGGAGCAGAAGGGCTCCAGCAACTGTATTCGTGACCCCTTGTCACTCTTGCAGGTCCTGAAGAAATCAGCTGAGAGCCTGACTAGAGTCTCAGACTAAAAGCTATCAATGTTTTGGGAGGGCATAGAACTCCCCTTACAATTTAATAAAGTTCAGAAATTTGACCTCTTAGTTGATTTCTGAGGATTTGTTTTCTAATTTGCTACTTTCCTATGCAAAACTTCTCCCATTACAATTCTCAATATATTCTGTTCAGTAAATAAGCAAGCAGAATTTGGAACCCACTTTTAGGACTTCTGATTGTTCTGGAGAATAGGATCTGGAGTTGCATCACTAAAATGATGTAAGGGAGGGCTGGGCAAAGGGAGCTAAAGTGCTCCATGATTTTTGTTATAATTTTCAAACTTCTGAGTGAGTTTGTATCAAAAACTACAGAGATCTGGACAGATTGCAAAACACCACTTCAAACATGTAGTAACCACGCCATTCCCACTTCCTCAGGTTATGTTTCCTTCTCAGTTTACTGAGCCGCTCTATTCAAGGCACCAGTGACGCTATTGCTAACTCCTGCATGCTCTGTGGTTGTTACTCTCCAGGATCTCTCCTTTCATCGGCCCATGCTAACAGCGCCTTCCTCCTGGAGGCTCTCTCTACCTCTGGTAAATATGTCCTCTCCATTTAATAATGCTTTTCCTCCTATCTCTCTGCTGACTCTTTCTCATTCTTTCCTGATGACCTGTCCTCTGAATATTCTTTAGTGATGCAATAACTTATGCAAGGGATACCTA
>SJYV01048805.1:688619-700612 GCA_006410875.1 Neotragus pygmaeus | reverse complement strand
AAATAAAGTATTTAAAGAGAGGCATAAACAGAAAAAGAATGCTAAAGCAAATGCGGTAAAATGTTAATTTAGGGAAATTTAGGTGAAAGGTATACGGGATTCTTTGTAAGATTTTGCAACTTTTCTTAAAGTCTGAAATTATTTCCAAGTAAAAAAAATTTTTTAAATAATATTATGGTGCAGGAAGCCCTTTATACACAGTGGGCATTGTTTAAACTCATGTTTCCCAATGAGGGCCGTTTTCCCCCAGGAGGCATCTGGCAATGTCTGGAAACACTGTTAGTTGTCACTACACGGGTAGTTGGGTGACACTGGCATCTAGTCCTACACAGGAGATCTCTCCAACAAAGAATTCTCTGGCCCAAAACGTCAGTAGGGTTGAGAAGCCCTGATTGAAGTATTTAAAGAAAAAGCAGCAAAATTCTTCCCAGACATCAGTTCAGCCAGGGGAGTATTAGGAAACCATCCTCATTCGATAAAGCCAGCACTCCCCTTCAAGCTTCCTCTCTGTCTCTCATCCAACGTCTTTACTCATTCCTCCCATCTCTGCCAAGTGCACCTGGATCCTATTTCAAGGGACATTAATCTGGTCTGCCTAATACCCCTTCTCTGCCTTCTTCTGGTACCAACACACTGCTTCTTCTGAGAAGGGGTCTTCTCCTGATTTCAACCATGTGGACTGGAACTTCAGTATTTCAATGTAACTGATGTAGCTACACAAGACTGTATCCCAATGGGGCCAGTTCTAGCTCCTCACCCTTCCTACCAAAGTTCCGTGGTCAAAGGCAGGAATGGACGAGTGGCTAAACTGAGGCCACAGCGTAGACTGTTTAAATCAAAGCGCATTTAACATATTTTGAAACGTTGCCAAAACTGGAAACCTGGGCCCCTTCACAGTTTTCTAAAATCCTGATTTCTTGGTTTACTTGAATCATTAAGACTTTGGTGCTCACAAATATAAGGATTATGCTCATCTCCTGGGGTCACTGTGAGGAGTAAATAAGTTTATACATGCATACATACATTATATAAATAAGTAAATCTGTCACATAAAAGCTCCTTTGAGAACACTGCTCACTGATTAGGGAAAAAAGAGCAATATGTTTATTTGCATAAAAATACTCTCTCTTAGGTACTACAAAAGCAAAGATGTTTTAATTGAGTTTGTTTAGGATCCCCTACACCTGGTGTCTTGGTAATCACTGATGCTTATCAGAGACAATAAAGGGCACCACAAACTCCTTCTGAGGAGGAGTGTCTGAAACAAGGCGGCTGTCCAGTGTGATGTGGTCCATAGTCATCTTTGGTCAGAGATGGACACCTTGACACAGAGCGCTTGCGGCACACTTCTTTGGTTTAAAATGTACAGACATTTTCCAAAAAGACGATGCAGTTGAATCCAAATAAGAATACAAACTGATTCTTCCACTTTCAGACTAACTCAGACCAACACCATCAGGAGTGTCCTGATGCAGGATATAGGGAGGGATGTAGGGGCCTGGAGCTGGGTGTCAGAGGCTGATTGGCTGGAAGAGCAGCCACCTGGGATGGGGAGCTTGGGTACCATAGCCTTAGTGGGGCCAGGGGGCAGTCAACACCAGGCGTTGAATCTGAGATGACTGAGGTGAAGACAGCAGGGGGATGAACCTGTATAGAGAGATGAGACAGGAGTTACAAATAAAAAACGGACAAGCCTATATGAGCCTTGCATTGTTGTGCACTGAGATATCTGTGTGAACTCGTGGTTTTTGAGACAGACAGAGATGTTACTGTACCACTATTTTCTGATTAGAGAACCCAAGGAGCAATGGGCACATCTAGAGCCTAAACTTTGGTTTCTAAGCACCAATCTCTCACTAAAAGGAACTGAGCTGATTTTAGGACGGGGACAGCGAAACTACAAGATAAGCCTGGAAGTTCTTGTGTTTAGAAAGAAAGAAAATGCTTAAAGAACACTGAGGACACAGGACACATCAAAAGGACATAGAAGTCATTATTGAATGATTCCCACTGCCAAACTGAGGATATGCTAAGCATCAAAATAACCAGTAACAGTAATGAAATATAAGCCAAGAGGACAGAGGAAATCCACGAATCCATTCTGTTAATAACGTCATCAATGAAATACTGAAATTCTAATAAGAAATATTTACATTGTCCCTGAACCTCTTTTCATAGAATATTTATTCATTTTAAAGCAGCTAAGGGTAGCGTCACTGTAGAGAAGCTTGGCAGGCAGCACCTTCACCAAGCAATCAAGTGAGCACCATTAATATTGTGACAGATTTAAATCATATCCTACCTGATCCAACGCAAAATGGTGAGAGCAGAGCATCCCTTCTGGGACACTCCTGCCAAAGGTACTGAATCAGAATCTAAGCATGGAAAGACATCAGACAAAGCTAAATCAAGATACAAGCCACAAATAAGCAGCCTGTGATCTTCAAAACTCTTAAGGTCAGGAAATTCAGGGAAAGAATGAAGGGAAACAAAGTCCCATGACATGAAGGATATGACTGAGACAATAAAGGATGCTAAGTTCGGGTCTGAGGACAGTACAGGAGTCAGGCAGCAATATTTATTCCTGATCTCCAAGATATATTTTGGTTCTAGAAGAGACAGTCTTTCTAAGAAAACACTCAGCAACTATTCAAAGGTGGTAAGCATGTATTTGGTCAGACACCCTGAGACAGCTCAGGGGATCAAAGCTCTGGGCACTTGTTCTTACAACTTGTCTATAGGTTTAAGCTTGTTTACACATAGTCACAACAGGCATCCAACTCTTTTCCACTATGTGTGCACGTTTTATTTGCATATGTGTCCATCAGGAGGAAACAGAATCTAATCCAGATGGTTGAAGTGCCTTTAAGAAGGGACTACTGAAGGAGGAAATAAGAAAGTAACTTTGGCTCCTAAGATAAGACATGGGGGAACGTAAGTATCATCCAAAGTGACATGGGGTACTATAGCAAACACTATGGAGGTTCCTACAGAAAACTAAAAATAGAGTTGCCGTGTGACCCAGCAATCCCACTCCTGGCCACAAACGCAGACAAAACTCTAATCTAAAAAGACCCATGCACCCCTGTGCTCACAGCAGCACTCTTCACAATAGGCAAGACATGCAAAACACCCAAATGTCCATCAACAAATGAATAGATAAAGAAGATGTGGTACACACATACAATGGAATATTACACAGCCATAGGAAAGAATGAAATCATGCCATTTAAAGCAACGTGGGCAGACCTAGAGATAGATGATCGTATTAAGTGAAGCAAGTCAGCAAGAGAAAGACAAATACCACATGATTATCACTTACACGTGGAATTCAAAATAAGACACAAATGAACTTATCTACAAAACAGAAACAGACTCACAGCCATAGCGAACAGGCTTGTTGTTGCCAAGGGGGAAGGGGGATGGGAAGGGATGGATTGGAAGGCTGGGATTAGCACTGTTATACATACAATATGTAAACGACAAGATCCTAATGTAGAGCACAAGGAATTATATTCAATACCCTATGATAATGTATAATAGAAAAGAATGTGAAAAACAATGTATATACACATACATATATATCATTGAATCACTCTGCTGTATACCAGAAACTAACACAACATTGTAAATGAACTACACTTCAATAAAATAAATATAAATCAAAATAAAGAGCCAGGAGGAGAAGGAAGTGTTCCTGACCCCAGTGAAAGCAGGAGCCTTGGACAGAGGACTCCAGAGAGGGTCATGGAGGACAGAGGCACAGGGAGCAGATGGGGAAGACATATTCCAGCCTCTCTTCCTACTCTCTGACCTCCTACAAGCACCCGCACTGGGCAACTCCAGATGGCAAGCAGCAGGCACAGGAAGTGTTCCCTGCAGAGGTCAGCCTCCCGGGGTACAGAGTAGGATGGGGTGTGTGGCTGGAATGTAGGCAAATAGAAAAGAAAAGTCAGATACTCAATAGCCCAGGGACTTTCCTGGGCATCCAGTGGCTAAGACTCCATGCTGCCAAGGCCAATGAGTAAGGATCTGATCCCTGGTCAGGGAACTATATCCCACAAGCTTTGCCAGCCGAAAGATTTTTTTAAAATATATACAATAGCCCATTGGAACTTTTTACAATAACTCCATGAGATGTGTTTTCCTGGCCCTACTGCATAGATCCAGAACCTGAGTGTCCATGGGATTAAATAACGCCCATTTCTATACTAGGGTTTCCCTAGTGGTTCAGATGGTAAAGGAATCTGCTTGCAGTACAGGAGACCTGGTTGATCCCCGGTTGGGAAGATTCCCTGGAGGAGGGTATGGCAACTCACTCCAGTATTCTTGCCTAAAGAAACCCCATAAACAGAGGAGCCTGGGGGGCTATAGTCCACGGTGTCACGAAGTGTTGGACACAACTGAACAACTAAGCGCACGCGCGCGCGCACACACACACACACACACAGCAGAAATTTGATTCAGATGGTGTGAACCCCAAGCCTTACCCTCAATTAGGAGTTCTCAGGTGAGGCTGAGGTCCTAACATGCTGAACTAAGCCCTGTCTGGGTTCTGCCTTTGTCTCTCCATGCAGTACTCAGGTCCATCTCTTGCATCTTTTTGCCTCTGATATGGAAGAGATGGCGGGGTTGACAGACAAATGATAAATGATGCTTGCTTATCGCTGGTTCACGTGAGTATGACACAAACTCAGTTAGGAAAACACATCTTCAGCACTGCCTCCTGTTCATACACACGAGACTCAGATAGACTTCTGAGCAGGAAAGACAGACAATTTGTTTGCGTGACTTTTCTCTGTCTTTGCTACTCATGTAGCTTACACTCTGGAATTTGGAGACGTAGGAATATTTATTGGGTTTTTGAATGGCCCCAATCACACACCCTTTTTCTGGTAACAGCACCCCAACTTTCCTCTGCACCCCACTGACAGTCCTCACAAACTCCTCCCACAGCTTCCAGACAGGATCATTAGAGCACATTGTCTTTTACAGACCAAAATGACTGGTTCAGAAGTGCTCATGAACCAAGCAGGGCCAAGGAGACAGAGTATGACCTTTCCTAGGTTTATCGGATATTGGGTAAAGGATAGTCAACCTTGACTCTGCAATGGTGGAAGCTTAGGACAGCTAAGACCCACCACATAGAACCTAAAAATGAAGTCAACACTATAATAGGCAAAGCTAAGAACCAAAGAGAAAAAAAGATTCTGCTGTCATAACTGAGCACCTGGATCAAGCCATAACTGATACTAATTTTGGTATAATTCCATCACCCCCACAAGATATCTTGTACCCGTCTGCAGCCACTTTCCACTCTTTCAGTAATTTACTCAGTTGTTAAGAGAAAGTCCTAATCAAGGATGCTTTCCACTGCTTGCAGTGAAATTCTGATCTCTGTTTTAAGTTGATTTGTTTCATGTGTACATTTCTGAGGAACTATTATCTGCAAAGCAGGGGCCCCTCCTTTCTCTCCCCTGAAAGGAAGAGGCAGAGAATACAGAGCAGGATGGGCATTTAGAAATAAACTCAGTGACTCGAAAACATTGCACCTGGCCAGCTCCTTTGAGCATCACACTATTATGAACATTCTCACCTCCAAGCTAAGGGACAACTTCCTGGAGTGACTGATGCAGAGAAAGGACAGTGGTGGATCTGATTCTCAGGTGGCGACCCTTGATAAAATGGTGGCTATCTAGAGGTTTTCAGCGCATCAAACGTACCTACCCATTTTTCTGTGCAACCAAGACCGAAAGTCAGATAGTATGAGAAGCCAAAGAGAGAATTAAGTCATGTATTCATCTGTTCATTCACCAAGTATTAAGGGCCTCATATGTGCCAGGCACTGAGGTTAATGAGCAAAACAGATACATACAGAAGTGAACAAAATAGAAGAGAAATTCTGTTTTCATGGGGCTTAAATTCTAGGGGAGAGGAAGACGGCTAAACAAATAAGTGAGGGACTTTCCTAGTGGCCCAGTGGTTAAGAATCCGCCTTCCACTACAGGAGACATGGGTTCAAGTCTAGGTTTGGGAACTAAGATCCCACACGCCTTGGGGACAACCAGAGAACCTACAAGATAAAACTAGTGAGCCTGCATGCTCTAGAGCCTGTGTTCCACAACAAGAGAAGTCAACACAATGAGAAGCCCACGCACAACTAGAAGCCTTTGCACCGCAACAAGGAAAGTCCACAGGCTGCAACTAGAGAAAGCCCATATATGCCACAACAAAGACCCAGTGCAGCCAAAAGAAGAAAACAAAACCCAAGTAGGTGAAATGTATGGGTTATCAGGTGGTGATAAGTGAAAAAAAAAGCACAATAGAAAAGGGGAACAGAAAGTCCCACAATGAAGAAGAGCAGATGGCACAGACAAAGGAAATGGTTCCAGTGGATATCTAGATGCTACCCAACAGAAGGCATGAGCAAAGGCCCTGAGGTGGGAGCCTAGTGATGGTGAGAACCAGCAAGGCAGCCCATGGGACTGCAACAAAGTGCCTCTATGAGGGCACTGGGGTTGAGATGAGGTCAGAAGGATGCTGGGGGCCATGTAATTCATGTAGCACCTTGAAGATCATGGAATGCACTGTGGCTTTAGCTCTAAATATGATGGGAGTTTCTAGGGGGTTTTGAGAAGAGGACAACATGATCTCACTGATAGTCAGGAAGAGTCTGAATGGAGGATGTTCCTAAGCAAGACACAGTTGGTGTATGTTGAGGATGGAGGACACTCTGGGCTTCCCCCTGGGTTATCAAAGTAAGGACTGTCTCTACAGGAGTCACAGTAATTGGGTAAGAAACTGAGTAACTTGTGTGTTTGGTAACACATGTGTTTGAAGAGAATAAAATTCCCCAGATTGGAAATTCCATGGTGGTCCAGTGGATAGGATTCCACGTTTTCACTGCCAAGGGCCTAGATTTAATTCCTGGTTGGGGAACCGAGATCCTGCAAGTCATGCCACACAGCACCACCACCACCACCCCCCACCACCAAATTCCTCAGATCTGGGACTCTTGTTCACAAGATACATGTGCTCTGAAGTTTGCAGCACTCTCATGTTCTTATGTGCTCTTATGTTCACCACAGCCAAGACATGGAAGCAACTTAAATGCCTAACCACAGAGAAATGGATAAAGAAGATGTGGTGTGTACACACACACACACACACACACACACACACAATGTAATATTACTCAGCCACAAAAAGGAATGAAATAATGCCATTTGCAGCAATACAGATGGACTTGGAGACTACCATACTAGGTGAAATAAGTCAGACAGAGAAAGACAAATATCGTATGATATCACTTACCATACTAAGTGAAGGAAGTCAGACAGAGAAAGACAAATATCAAATGATATCACTCATACGTGGAATCTAAATTTTAACAGTGATACAAACAAACATTTGCACAACAGAAACAGACCTACAGACATAGGAAACAAACTTATAGTTACTGAAGGGTAAGTACTGGGGGCGTGGGGAGGGATAAATCAGGAGCGTGGGATGAAAATACATACACTCTTATATCCGTAAGATAGATAGCCAACAAGAACCTACTGTGTAGCACAAGGGACTCTATTCAGCATTCTGTGATAATGTAAAATGAGAAAAGAATCTAAAAATGAATGAATATAAATGAATCATTGCTGTACACCTGAAATTAACACAAGACTGTAAATCAATAACACTACAATAAAAGAAAAAGGACTCCTGGATCACTGAGGAGGAGTCAGAAGATGACGTTGACAGACTTCCTGCTTCTGTAGGCAGAGGAGTGGACCTCAGGACTCATAGGAAACCTCCAAGTCAAGCCACTGCTGGCAGACACCTCCAGTCACCAACACTTGAGGGAGGTATCCACGAGCTAGGCCACAGCTGGGGTGATGACCGGCCTGTAGCAGGGACTATCAGCACGACAGACGACAGTGCCGAGTTTGAAAGCAGAGAAGAAAAGTCTGCTTTGTGAGTCTGTTTCTGTTTTATAAACTAGTTCATCGTTGTCATTTTTTTAGATATGATACCATGTGCTATTTCTCTTTCCCTGCCTGACTTACTGCACTCAGTATGATGATCTCTGGGTCCATCCATGTTGCTGCAAACGGCACTATTTCATCCTTTTCCGTGGTTGAGTAATACTCTTCTGCATATATGCACCACGTCTTCTTTATCCATTCGTCTGTCAATGGACACTTAGGTTGCTTCCAAGTGTTGGTTATTGTAAACAGCGCTGCTATGGAGGAATGTTTGATGGGGGAAAGAATGAATGAAAGGAAGAGAGGCAAAGCAGACAGAAAACAGAGAAGATTCCCCAGAACAAAAGGTGTGTTTGGAGTTGGATGTCCTTGACTTAAAAGACGACACAGTGGAAATGATCAGGAATCAAATAATGCTATTTGCAGCAATGGCAAAAGAAGCAAGCTGACCTTGCCATGGGCTGCCCCACTGGCTTTAACTATACCTCTGAGAAGCAGACATACAATTGGCCTTTGGTTTCCTTTAGTTCTTTGGTTGGCTGGATAGGGAACTGCCTGCCTAGCATCCATTCCATTTCATCTGACACAGCCTGATTTGTCTTTGGATGCTTCAGCACTCTCTTTCCTAGTCTTTCGGATGCAGTTGACCTGAGGCTCCTGCACTGGTGTGTTCCAGACCTGATGAATCAGAGACTCCATCCCTTCTTATCACGGTGGCTGGGTAAGGGTTGGGTCAGAGACTCCAGTGAGCACCAAGAGATTCACACCATCAACTTTTTCTACAATCATTTAGGAAGCCACTTAATTCTCATTGGGGTGTATTGTGTGGATAGAATGTAAACTTTGAGCTGCTGGTGACAATGATGACCACTCAGAAATGAAGCCAAGACAGAGAACAGTGGAGACAGATGGAAAGAAACAGTGTCTAGTGACATTAACAGATCTCTGGATCCAGCCATGCCTGAAGCCTATCTGAGTTTTTTTAAGCTACTTAACCTAATACATTTTTAAACAACCCCCATTTTATTTATGTATTTTTATTTTTTGGCTTTGGTACCATTTGTATAAGCTGGGTTTTTTTCAGCATACGCAACTAAAGGCGTCATGACAAATGAACTGAATCATTTGACACCAAGATCATTTCTACTGGGCAGGTGCGGAAACCTTGTCTCAGGGCCTCAAACACAACCTCACTGTTTCCACTGAAGACAAAACCATGTTTCCAGTGCCACCTCCTGTTTAAGGTGTGAGTTTTTAATTTCAGCTTAAAATCATCACTAAGCTGGAATTCCATAAGAACAAAGCCAGCCTTCTGTTCCATGGGGATCCTAGGGATGGGGTGCTTGTCTTAAAGTTCCTCTGTTTATTTTGAGAATAAGAGAATCCCTTATTGCCTCAAAGGACCACTCATCTACCCCCATGTGCCAAAGTGGGCAGTGTTATATCGCTATTTCTACAGCATCGGAGTCCACAGAGACAGTGAGGAAATGCGGTGGAAAGCCAACATTATAATTAAGGGGCCAGAGGGACCAATTGAGCAAGAAAGATGAAAAGAGTCAACTGCAGAGTTGGGGAGAAAAAATGAAATTCAGGGAGGCACGGAAGCCGCTCTGGATGTTTCCGATGGCTCTGAGACCCCAGGGGGAGAAGGGTTGTTTAAGACAGTATCAAGAGTATTATGAAACTAAGCCAAATGGAATTAGGTGTAAGCTGTATTTAAGCATGAAGTACATCAAGGGATGTCTCAGAATATAAACCACAGGCTCTCTGTTTAGGTCGATTATAAATGGACACCACGGTACACTCCAGGAGCTTTTCCTATTCCCTGATGTCATCAAATCCACCGTTCTAATGCTTTTTATTTTTTACGTTAGTCTCCGTCATTTAAGAAACATTTATGTGTAATTTGTACTAGATTTTTGGGATGATTCTTCTTCTCCATGGCTTTGATAACTACACATATAATAATGGCTATGATTATTTTTTTTTTTAAAGATTTTTCTTGATGTGGACCATTTTTAAAGTCTTTACTGAATTTGTTACAATATTGCTTCTGCTTTATGTTTTGGATTTTTTGGCCCTGCAGCATGTGGGATCTCAGTTCCTTGACCAGGGACTGAAGCCACAACCCCTGCACTGGAAGGCTAAGTCTTAATGGCTGGACCACCAGGGAAGTCCCTGGCTATGATTTATTGATCTTTTACTCATATGACTATTACCATGTGTAATGGGCTGAATGGTGGCCTCCAAAAGACTGGTCCCCTGAGAACCTATGGATGTGGTCTTATTGGGAAACAGAGTCTTTTCAGATTTAATGGAGTTAAAAGATCTTGGGATGAAGTCATTCTCGATGAGAGTGGGCCTTAAATTAATGACCAGCATCCTTACAAGGCTGAAAGGGAAAAGATGTGCAGAGAAGGCTATGTGAAGCTGGAGGCAGATGGGAGGGCTGCAGTCACAGCCAAGGAAGCCAGAAGCCATCAGAAGCTGAAAGAGGCAAAAGAGGAGCCCCCCAGTCCCCTGGAATCTGTGGAGGGAGGAGAGCCTTGTTTGGATTTGACTTTGGACTTCTGGCTCCAAAACTGGGAGAAAGTAAGTTTCTGTTATATTAAACTATCTGGAAATGAAGACACTGTGTTAAGTGGCTCATGCCCATTTTTTTCAATAAAACAGTCTCACAGTCCTACAAAATAAGCTCAGAAGAGCTGTCCTTCCTCTAATTTTTGCCACACACACATCCAGCATCCTGCCTCCTTTTGTAACAGTTCTTCAATCTTTCTCTTGGAGAAATGCCTTTCTCCTGTGAGTACAATACGGTGGAACTGTCTGTCAGATCGTCTTAATCTCTTTTAGAGCAGGGCTGGGGCTGTTCTCACTCCTGGCTATACCTGAGAATCACCTGAAAAGCTTTTAAAAAATGAAAATGATTAACACTGCTTCTTTGCCCACTTCCACTCCACTGCAACAAAGACCTTGTTTCAATCCATTAGGTGTAGAGTCTGGAGGTTACTTAGCAATTTTTAAAGCTTCCAGGATGATTCTAAAGTTCAGCCAAGGATTCTCCTCCCTGGAATCTGGGGCTTCCCAGGTGGTGCAGTGGTAAATAATCCACCTGCTAATGCAGGAGATGCAAAAGACCAGGGTTCAGCCCCTTGGGAAGATTCTCCTGGAAAAGGAGATGGCAACCCATTCTAGTATTCTCGCCAGGATAATCTCATCGATGGCAGGCTACAGTCCGTACAGTCACAGAGTCGGATACAACTGAGCAACTATGCATGCATGCCCCCCTGGAACCTAAAAAAAGCATGAGCACAGAGATAGAAACACATAAAGTAATTAGAGTCCTTGTATCCCAGTTGTACCCTGAAGCCAGACATCAATGACAAGTACCAGAACCCTTGAACTGGCAACTTCGGACTTTTAGAAACCTGGTTTCCCTTAAGGGTCATAAGATCCCGATCCCTTAGCTGATTTGTTTCTGCTGCTAACACCAGAGGCTTCTGACCAGTTCATTCAGGAACTGGCAGAACAGATGCTCAAAACTAAGCTAACGCTTCCATGATACTGGGCATCCTTAATCAATTCATAAACGATAGCTCCCCATGTCGCCAACAACATGAAGGGTGTGAAGGGAGAAAGAAAAAATATTTTATGGAAGGCGATTAAGAGGTACAAACTTCCACCTATAAAATAAATAAGTCAGGGGAATGTAATATACAGTATAAGGAATATAGCCAATACTACTGCAATAACGGTGATAAATGATTAGACTTTTCATGGTGATCAACTCATAATGTATATAAATGTCCAATCACTATGTTGTATACCTGAAAATAATACTATATGTTAACTATACTTCAATAACAAAAAAAAATTATATAGGGATGATGTGGTCTTCTACATCAAGTCTTTGAGGGTTCCAGACATTTGCAACTGTGAATATGCCACTAAGAGCATTATTAAACAGAAAAAAAAAAAAAAAAAAAAAAAAGCCAAAGAACTAAACAGATATTT
>SJYV01048805.1:662869-680238 GCA_006410875.1 Neotragus pygmaeus | reverse complement strand
TGGCCGGAGGCTGGTGAAAGATGCTGGGAGAAAGTGCAAGCGTCTGGGAGCCGGCGCGCAGAAGAGGAGGCGAGGCGCGGAGGCTCAAGGGTTGCGCCCGTGGGGTCTCCCTGCCTCTCCGCAGCCTCCCGCCTTTAGGGCTTGTGGCTCGAGTCCCGGAGAGTTCTGCGCAGATACCCGCGACTCAAGATGGAGCCGAGCCCTTCCCCTCGCCCGCCTCTTCGCACCTCAACTTCAGGGCGGACCCTGATTCTTTGCCTTGAGACCGGGGACATCTGGAATTAAGTCCCCCACAGCTGATGCGGAGAGATCTCCCAGAGAGATTCTTCAGAGGGAAAAAGCAACGTGCAGAACAGATTCAAGAAGAACACGGTTTATACACAGGCGTATGCACATGAGCGTATATTTGTCTGGAGATGTTAAGCAAAAGGCAGCCGCGGTGTCTCAGGACGGGGACTGGAAAGCCAGGTTCATTTTCCACTGTGGATCCTTCTACATTGTTGGGTCTCGACCCCTTCCCCTCTCCGCAGGTGTTTTTATTAACTATTCGGGGGTGGGGGAGGGCGGGAATGCTCCCCTTCCCTGCCAGCCTTGCTCCTGCAATAGTTTTTTCTCTGCAGATTCCAAGGACTCGCCACCCCAGTTCGTGCTCCACATGTCTTCTCTGTGTCGTTCCCAGCGCTGCCCTCCCTCCTCGCGTGGATCCCAGCTGCCTGCCTGCCTTCCATGTTTACTGATGCACGGGCCTCATTGGCCGCCCGGGGATCTGAACAGTCCCCACTCAGGACCCCAACTCCCCCTCGTGTTCGTGATTGAAAAGCAATATGTTCTAAACCCAGAAGCCTTGTCCTGGAGGCCCAGCCTTCCCCTAGCTGATACACTTCCCCCAGATCCCACAGCCTGCCTAGAGATCACTTGGTGTGCTGGGCTGACTCGTCCAACCTCAGAAGGGAAGCCCACTGAATCCTGTGGTCACCAGAGCCAGGAATGAATTTCAAAATAAAAGAAAAAAAAAATCTTTGATCAGATGAGAAGAAACTAAAGTGAAAGGTGTTAAACACATCTGTTTCTTTTGTCCCAACTCAGTGTCAAGGAGTCAAGAGCCAAGCATATGGAGAAACTGAGGGGTGGAGGCAGAGCCTCCCAGGGCACTCCCCATCCCTGGAGCTGTTTTCCCAGCTGGGCAGCCCTAAGGAGGAAGAGGGCTCACTGATCCACTCTGCTTACCTGATGGGGAGAGAAGGCAGCTGGAAAAACTAGCCAGGCCAGAAAGAGCACTGCAAAACCTTGGTTCTGATAGACTTGGGTAGCAGTGACTTCATTTTTTAAGGGAACTATGCTATAATTGCCCAGTTCTTCAGTTCATTCAGCTAGTGTACACACAATCTTGGGAGGCAAAAAAAAAAAAAAAGGAGATTTGAGTTCCTAAAATGGAAGTCACATTTCCCTCTCGTTTTTGTTTGTTAGCTCGAAAGTCACTGGAGAATGATTCTTTTTTTTTTTTTTTNCAGCTAGTGTACACACAATCTTGGGAGGCAAAAAAAAAAAAAAAGGAGATTTGAGTTCCTAAAATGGAAGTCACATTTCCCTCTCGTTTTTGTTTGTTAGCTCGAAAGTCACTGGAGAATGATTCTTTTTTTTTTTTTTTTCATTTAAATGTTTCTAGCCTCAGTGAGAAATACCGCATAGCCCATCATTTCCTGACTGAGAGCTTAGAAAATCAGCTTCATCCTCTCTCCCTCTTGTGTGATAAGAGAACAAAAGAAAAAGCCCCCAGTTTTGCTGGCCACTCCCCTGATCTTCTCATTTGTAGATTTACCATGTGGTCCTTCCACCCTCCCCAGACACACATCCTTTCTTCCCTTTTTGGCACAAAATATCGCCCTCTCTACTGCAAAGTCAAATTCCCTGGTCTGAGACTCCATGGTTCAAATACCAGAAAAGAGGAAACTGAATAAACCACAGGGCAATAGAGGAGAATTCAAAATGAGAAAGACAAGGAGGAGTCTCGGTAGGGTAAATCCACTTGGACCTGACCTGAGACCACAAAGTCTCCTAGCAACACCTGTAAGAGACTCCTTCCTGCTTCGTCCAGATTGGACCACAGGGGACCCAGGTAAGGAGTGCCTCTCTTCTGCAAATCTGTTTAGAATCCCATACAATCTACCATGTGACCTTCTAAAAACCAAACAGACACACCCAAAACCAAACAAATAAAGGGATGATGTGGCGGATTTATCTTTCTTTAGGAATCCCCACCCCCACCCTGGCCAAATAGAGGTGTGAACTTAGAGGTTCGTGGGCAAAGAGTTTCCTGTATTTATTTTTTAAAGGCATGTATTTTTAACCCCCAAATAATTAATTCCTGAACTTAAATTACTTCCAGATGCTTTTCTGAACTTCATAACCAACATCAGAGGCCACTAATCTCCTCAAAGGCTATTGCAAAACTCCCTGTGGGCTGTGGGCACATGGAGACAATTAACATGATTTATAGGAGAGAGGAGATATTAGAAAGAGGAAACCCACGGTTTCCACATGTGCCAGTGGTGCATAAGTCAAAAAGGCAAGGTTTTGTTGTTGCTGTTGTTCAGTTTTAAATTTCAAATTCTCATAAAATGAGGGGAAGAACTTGAGAATTTAGCTCAGGAATTTCTTATAAGGTCTGCCTCCAGACAGGAGACCTATAGGTGTGTATACTAAGAACACAGACAAGAAGGGCTATCTGTTGGCCTCGTGAGGCAGCTATAGTCATCCTGCTGACGTAACAGCAAGTCCTGACTATAGTGCTTGCTCTTAGGGATGAAAAATAAGGAAGGCAGCAGGCATTTGTTTAGCTCTCTGGGGTGGCACTTTTGTTATTATTTATAGACATCATTTCATTTAATGCTCACAATAACTCTAATGGAAGTACTACTATTGTCCTTTAACATTTAATTCATTCATTCATTCAACAGATATCTGTCTACTGCTTATCATTTGTCATGCCCAAATATGGGGTAATAGCAGTGAACAAAACAGATAGAAGTTTCTAAACTCATGGATCTTGGATTCTAAGGTTCAGACTCTCAAAAAATATACAAATGAATCCATTCTGTAAGAGAGTGATATGTGTTACTAATAAAACTAAGAGTAAGGGGAAAGTCTGATTTAGGGGTACAGCTTTAAAGAGGGCAGATGGAGTGGGTAAGCTGGTGGATTTCTGGTAGAGGAGCTTTTAAGGAAGAGAAAACCAAAAGTACAAAGGCCAGGAAGTGGAGGAAAGAATCATCTTTTCTTTTTTTTTTCCCCCAGAAGAGGCATTCTGACCTCTTACAGAACAGAGTCTGTAGGGGGCAGCAGAGGAAGCCTGGAATCTAGTCAAAAGGAGGCCAGACTCGGGAGGTAGGTGGGAGTGATGAAGGGGAAGTATGTACCAGTTATGTTGTTGGATCAAGGTGGAGGCAGGAGCCTTGCTGATGGGTGGATGTCAGCTGTAGGGCAGTAGGAGGAGTCCAAAGTTTTGGCCCAAGCAAGTGGGCACCTAATGGTACCTTTCAGGGAGGTAGGAAAGACTGGAGGGCAAGTGGTTTTGGAGTATATTGGGGCAGGTGGGGAAACTGAGGCTCCAAGAGGCGGTTAAGTCACTTGCTAGAATGTGGCAGTGGTGACATTGAAAAGCAGCTCCCCTCCTGCCCCAGAGATGGTGAGGTCAGCTTGTAGCCACAACTAGGAATTAAAATTGGGTTTTATGTTGGTAAGATCCACAACCCTAGTATTGTTTCTCTTTTATTTTTTTTTAAGAGTTTTTGATGTAGACATTTTTAAAAGTCTTCATTGACTTCGTTACAATATTGCTTTTATATTTTCATTTTTGCCATGTGGGATTTTAGTGCTCTGACCAGGAATTGAACTCATATCCTCTACATTGGAAGGTGATGTCTTAACCACTGGACTGACAGGGAAGTCCCATTGTTCAGCAAATTCTAGGGTCTTTGCCTGGTTAAGGTGGGGCTGGGTAGGTAGGGGGCCTGTAGAAACAGCGCGTCCTCCTCTTTCCCCACCCCCACTCCCAGCTGCACTGTGGATAGAGATTCCAACCTTGTGCCATTCAGTAAGAATGTAACTATTAAGGGATATTTATTGGAAGGCCATGACCACCCACCCTTGATCAACTGTGTCCCTATTTGCTTATTTTCTATCTACAGCTTCCCCCATCCCTTTGTCAGCTCCATGGGGGGTGGGTGACAGCTGACCCGCTCACCCCTGTGTTCCCAACCCCTACCAGTATATGCACGAAAGTAAGCATTTGTCCAGTGAATGACTTTTGTGATGCTGTAGATGGCTCAGCAGGTAAAGAAGCTACCTGCAATGCAGGAAGCACAGAAGACATGGGTAGATATCTGAATTGAGAAGATTCCCTGGAGAAGGAAATGGCAGCCCACTCCAGTATTCTTGCCTGAAAAATCCCATGAACAGAGGAGCCTGGCGAGCTACAGTCCAAGGAATCTCAAAGAGTCGGACGCAACTGAGAAAACGCAGATTACCAGCCCCATTTTACTAACGAGGAAACTGAGATTCGCATATTTTACCTTCAGCTCACTTAATCAGTAATAAAAACACCAATGACAATATCATTCATTGTGAATTGACAAATAATCCTGTTGACAACCCTGTGAGACATAGTCTTTTTTATCCCATTATACAGACTAGGAAACTGATGTCCGAGCGGTGAAGTGGCCTGCTCCAGGTCACCCAGCTGGGAAGCTGCAGAAGTGGGGTTGGATCTATAATGATTCATCCCACTGAGCTGTGTTCATGCGTGTGCTTTGTTCTGCCCGCTCCCCACCCGAGGCATCTTGGTCACTGGCCAGACCAGTACCTTCGATCAGGTTTCACTTGCTAGACCTTTCTATTTTTGACAAACACTGAAAAATCATGCCTTTGGATTTTTCACTTAACCTTGCAGACAACTCCCTGGTGCCTTGGGCTGCCCCCGTGTCTCTACTGGAACTCAGCGTTTATGGAGACGAATTTCCCCTGAAGGGAACATGGACCCCGCTTCTCCAGGTAAGATGAGAGATGCAGGTGGCTTTCAGCCTGTGAGAACAACTTTTAGAACTGATGCTCAAATGCCCCCACACCTGACCCTGATCCAGTTTCCCTCCTGGTACCTGCCACATTCCCAGACTCACATTGTCCTGGTAGAGACCTACAGAGTGGGTTTTGTTCCCATCACCTTTCCTCTTGGAGTTCAAAGTCAGTACATAGTCCATTTAGGAAAAGAACTTGGCTGATCTAGCTTCAGATCAGGTTACAAATGGAAGTGGTCACAGTGACATCTCCTTAACTGTTTGCTGCGTCACTGTCATCATCTCTGACATTTAGAGATCTTTTGCTTTGTGCCGAGCACTATCTTCAGTACTTTGGCTGGTGTTCGCTCATTTAATCCTCACCTGCCTTCCCTGGTAGCTCAGATGGTAAAGAATCTGCCTACAATGAACCCAGGAGACCTGGGTTCTATCCCCGAGTCAGGAAGATTCCCCTGGAGAAGGAAATGGCAACCCACTCCAGTATTCTTGCCGGAGAATTCCATGTACAGAGAAACCTGGCAGGCTACAGTCCATGGGGATCACAAGAGACAGACATGGCCAAGCAACCAACTCACATATGATCTTATGACTTGACTGTTGTTATTAACTCCATTTATAAACCAAGAAATTGACATACAGAGTTTAGGTAACACATCCAGTGTCACAGAGCTAGTAGTTGGCAAAGCTGGGATTCAAACCCAGCTATTCTAGAATCCCTGCTCTGAGTAATCAATCCTTAGCCTTTGTTCTGCAGACTCATCACCTTGAGGACTTGTTAACATGTTGACTCCAATTCACTTGAAAGGGCATGAAGGCCTACTCTTCTGCCTCTCTATCAAGACCCCAGACCATCTTGATGCTGCACCTCCATGAACCATCTTTTGTGTAGCGATTCCTTAAATCCTTACCTTATTCCGCTCCCTATATCTTAATCCAGAGGTATATTATCCAAACTACGTATATTTGAAAATATCACCAAATTTCCAACTCTTCCCTGCTTCTCAACACAAAGCAATCCTAGACACATTCAGCACCTCACATCATTCCAAGAGCAGCTTGAGACTGGAGAGTTTGCCATGCAGTCAGTTAATACTGGTTATTAAGTATATGTCTGTCACTGAACCTGATAGTCAGCCTGACAACTGGCTTGGGTCAAGGTGGTAGCAGCTTCATCACCTGAATGCCCTCAATGAGCAGAGTCCCTGGCAAAGTGGCAGTGGACATGCACACACCCAAGATGAATGAGAGATGACAGCCTGACATTTGGGGGTTGTTTGTTATTGCCCTGGAACATAACCCATCCTCACCAAAACATTGCATGATTCATCCAGTTCAGCTTTGCCCCTGTTCCTTGTGGAGCATCAAGTCTTATTGCAGGAATAACAGTCTCCGTATCTTGTCAATCTTTAAATCAATAGCCAATGATGGCTTCCCTGGTGGCTCAGACGGTAAAGTGTCTGTCTACAATGCGAGAGACCCGGATTCGACCCCTGGGTCAGGAAGATCCCCTGGAGAAGGAAATGGCATCCCACTCCAGTACTATTGCCTGGAAAATCCCATGGACAGAGGAGCTTGGTAGGCTACAGTCTACGAGGTTGCAGAGTCGGACACGACTGAGCGACTTCACTATGATGAGTAAGCATTGAGTTTGGAGCCTGTCCTCAGACAGCGTAATACAGGAGATTGAATATACCTCAGAAAACAGGCATATAGGACGTGTTTTAAGAGTCTGGGGAAGATCAGAGTGACTTCTTTACCTACCTACACTCCATCAACACTGACCTTAAAAGCTCTGCTTATTCTCCCTTCAGAGACTTTGCACCTGCTGTTTTTATTCTCTGAGTCTCTGTCCTTATCATTTCTTCTCCTTTCAAATGTCCTCCTTTGGTGAGTTTTTTTTTTTTTCCCCTGTAACCACTTCCCCAGGACCCAGGACAGAGCCAAGACATACCCTGAACTCAAGAAATATTGTTGAATAATTTCTGATTGATACCTTTGAGGAAGTAGTGTTTGATCACAGGGATGGTGAAAGATTAACAGTGAAGATGGGAAAGAAAGAAAGAAAGAAAGACAGGATAGCAGAGTATTTGTGGAAGGAAGAACAAGACAGGAAGATAGTATGGTCCCAAAACAAGAAGAGCGATTGTTACTCCTGGGCGGTCCCCATAATAACCAGAGAGAAGAAACAGATGAAGCTAGCTCCAAGGTTATTGACATTGACCTGCGGCAGCTTCAGCCATTATACTGGTTTCACCCTCTTCACCTCTAAGGCTTTTTGGTTTTGTTTTCTCCATCTGATAGTCATGACTCATCAGGACCTAGACTTTGCATTTTTTCATAGGAAGTAATTAAATTCAAACTCAGGCATGACTTCGGGATGCAACATAGCACTTATATGATGTTATTAATCTGCGTTTTAGAGCCTCTCCTGGCCGCCTGCGATCAGTAGCTCAAGCTATGGCATGGCTTATGATTCATTACAGATCCAGCCAGTTTCTGGGAAGGAGAGATACTCATAACTTTTACATATGCCTCACTGTGTTCAACCACCTTTCTCAGGTTGAGACCATCCAGGTAACTAAAGGAACTTTGTATCCAATAGCTAGACCCACTACAATATTCTGGACTCCCCTTAAAACTCTCTGATGGCCTTTTACAAAGATTGAGCCTCAAATGGAAAACTGCCAAAATTGTGTTGTTTGGAATACTTAGAACCTTGGAACGCCAAAGCCCTTAATTTATGTTTGAAACGGCTCTGCTCTCTAACCCACCGGCAGGCAGCCTCCAAATGGTTATAGAGTCAACAGTGCCCCCTGGTGGCGGCAGCTGGTATATTCTGATGGCGGAGGGAAAAAGAAAAGCTCAGATTGCTAGGCCTCTGCTAAAGGGGCATACAGACACACGTGCTAACAGTGCCATTCAGTTCAGCAACATTTCACACTCATGAGTGTCTTTCTTCTCAAGAGGCAATATTGATCATTATAGGCCCCTTTGCCCCTGACTTGTGAATACAAGTTCAGATATGTCCGGGGGGTGGCCCATCTCCTATAGGATTTCAGTCAATAGCATTTCCCATTTGAACCAGCTGCCTTAATGGAGCCCAGGAGACTGACATTGGATTCCTATGGAGGACTAGAGAGATTAAAGCTCAGGATGGCTGGGTTTAGGAACAAGGCTGGTGAGAAGATAAAACATGTATAAAGAAATCCTAAATATTGGGCATTATAGTTATTGATGGAACCGAAATGCCACTATTCATTGAGGTCCAGTCAGGGAAGCAGATCCACTATGGATAGGGAATTTATTTTAGGAATGAGACCTTCTATCATTTGTGAGAGAAGCTGGAGATATAACCGTCCAGAAGGGGGAGTTGGAGCACAAGTAAAAATCACCGAACAGCTTTCCCAGAAGCACTAAATTTACTAGACACATGATTCAGAACAGGCTGTGCTTTCTGCTCCTTCAAGGTGAACATACTGGAACTTGCAGAAGAATCTGGAGAGGCAGGTGTGCACACACTCCAGGGTAGGATGTTCAGAGATTACGTGAAGGAGTTCAGCTTCTTTCATGGCCAACTAAACACCTATGGGACAGATCTTCACTTAGGTAACAGTGATAAATTCTTCATAAAATACAAAAGAAAAAGAGAAGCATAAACATGTGAACAAAACCATTTCCCCGAAGATGCTAAAGTATGAACGGAAGCAGGCCGAGTCCAGAAGGAGGTTGACATTCGGAAGGAGGAAAAGGTGTGGAGGACAGTTCCTGTTTTTGCGGCTTTTCCTCTAAGAAGAGGTCACAGTTACTGCTGCTTGTGACACCTCTTACTCCTGTTGATGCCCACTCTTTCTGGGCTGAAGGACTGGAGGCCAGAGTTTGGAACCATCACAGCCATTCCGGTAGGAAAGTAGAATGGGGAAATCAAAAAAAAAAGGAGAGTCAGAAACCAAGATCCCCAAATTCCATGTATAAACTTAGCCCATGTGGTTGAGGGACCCATGAGCACATGGAAAATAAAATAACTGTACTGACTTGAGCTGCAGACCAAGACACTTTTTTTTAATCCAACCAAAATAAAATTGTTAGTGCTTTTCTGAGGAATATAACAGAACCCAGAGTCCACACAGCATAACATTTACAATGTATGGAGAAGCGTCCAAAATAATTTGAAGTTCAAAAGCCAGGAAAGGGTGAAAGCAGAGCCTACAGCCCCTCCTTTGGCCATTTCAGTGACTTTCTTGATGCTCATTTCTGCTTTAGGTGAAGTGAAAGTGAAGTCACTCAAGTCGGGCCCAACTCTTAGTGACCCCACGGACTGCAGCCTACCAAGCTCCTCCGTCCATGGGGTTTTCCAGGCAAGAGTACTGGAGTGGGTTGCCATTGCTAGGTAACTATACTTAAGAAATCTGTGGTGGTTTCTTTCTCTCTTTTTACAAAAGATTTGTTTGTTTTATTTTTGGCGGTGGTGAGTCTTAGTTGCTGCACCTGGGCTTTCTCCAGTTGCAGTGAATGGGGACAAGCAGGGGCTATTCGTCGTGGTGCACAGGCTTCCCATTGCGGAGGCTTCTCATTTTGTGGAGCACAGGCTCCAGCAGCTCGGGCTTCAGAAGTTGCGGCATGTGGGCCTCGTAGCTGCAGCTCATGGGCTCTCGAGCACAGGCCCAGCAGGTGTACCACACGGGCTTCATTTCTCCACGGTGTGTGGGATCTTCCTGGAGCAGGGATTGAACCCGTGTACCCTGCGGTGGGAAGAAGATTCTTATCCACTGGACCGCCAAGGAAACCCTGCCATGGTTTCTGTTTTCCTGCCCTGCTTCTTGGCTGAAACAAGCAGGAAAAGTCGTGGTGCCATAGCACAAGGGGAAACTCGTAAGTATCTTGCATTCCTGCAACCAAGAGAGAGTGATCATAGGATCAAGAGGAAAAGCTAAGAGGTAAACATGTTCAGGCGGAGGGATAATGTGTATATTTTCAAATGCTCATGGAGAAAAATGAACTTGAATTAAAGTCCTGCCTTTCCCACCTCTTTGTTGTATAAAAAATCTTCCATTTTCCTTTTCTCAGTCCCTCCTTCTTCTCATCTTGACCAAAGGTGAATATCAGGCATTTTCTTAGGAGATGCATATTGCATAATCAGCAAGTTAGGGGGGGAAATCCCTGCTTTTATGGAACTCTTAACCTCTAAGCCTCATTTTAAAATGTTACTAAACTTTGGGATAATTATACTCACCTTTCAGGTTGTTCTGGTTAATCACAACTCTTTCAGATGCCCTCAAACCAAAGGAAAAATGTATTTGCTCCCACGAATCGGAAGTTCAGGGATGCAAGAGGCTTCAGTTCAGGTATGGCTGAATCAAGTCAGTGAAAGAATCCTGTGCCTGATGGATCTCTTTTTCTTTCTCTATCAACTTTGTTTCTTTTAAAGTATTAGCTTCATCTTCTCCTACAAATTAGTTTCCCAGAGCTTCAATTTGCTCATCTGTAACATAGAATATCAATACTGCTGTCCTCAGAGAATGGTGCTAAGATTTCATATGTTGTGTGATTCAAGAAGTACAGTGACCAGCGCATAGTAAGGGGTCAAAAATCATAGTTACTATCATTATAATTATATTCCAATATGGGTATGGGTGTTAAAGCAAAACATGTGTCTGTTGCTTCAATAATAAATATTCACTGGGCCCTTCCAGNTGTGTGATTCAAGAAGTACAGTGACCAGCGCATAGTAAGGGGTCAAAAATCATAGTTACTATCATTATAATTATATTCCAATATGGGTATGGGTGTTAAAGCAAAACATGTGTCTGTTGCTTCAATAATAAATATTCACTGGGCCCTTCCAGCTAACTTTCACTTTTCACTTTCATGCATTGGAGAAGGAAATGGCAACCCACTCCAGTGTTCTTGCCTGGAGAATCCCAGGGACAGGGGAGCCTGGTGGGTTACCGTCTATGGGGTCGCACAGAGTTGAACACGACTGAAGCGACTTAGCAGCAGCAGCAAGGCCCTTCTAGGCGATCCAGTGGACCTTAGAAGCTTCTAAGAAGGGACTTCCCTCATGGACCAATGACTAAGACTCTGAGCTCCCAACGCAGGGGGCCTGAGTTAGCTACCTCACTGAGGAACTAGATCCCACATGATACAACTAAGTATTCGCATGCCACAACTAAAGATCCTACATGCTGCGATGAAGATCGAAGATCTCGCATTAAGACCTGGTAGAGCCAAATAAACAAATAAAAATAAATATTTAAAAAATAGCCTTCCTCTTTTAAAAAAGAAGGATCTGAATTTTTTTTTTAAGGAATCTGCTAGGACTACAATGGGAGAGGACAGAGTATTAATTTAATTCTGAGCATGAGAATATCACTGGTATGAATGTCCCAGAGAAGTTAGGGGTGACTAATGTCAACTGTCCCTATGGTGCCTGAATGGGGAACCAAGAGATGCTCCAGAAAGTCTGCCTGTGGGCAAAGAAACTGGTCTGAAAGACAATCAGCACTAAAATTGGCAGAAAGAAATGAGATTGCCAAAGAGCTTTGCTGGGGGCTGGGGGAGGGAAAGCTGACTTATCCTGCCCCATCAGAATGGTGGCCTCTGTGTCCTTGAGCCATGCGGCTCAAAATCTGAGGACCACAGAGCTGGAGCATATCTGCCCTCGTGAAGGGGAAGCCTGGCTCTGGAGTCATTTGCCATCATAGGGCGCCTCTTCCCCAGCAAATGCAACCCGCCTCCCCTGAAAAGTGGACTTCCCTCCTGCCCTCAATAACCTGGGGCCTCTCCTTTCAGCCCTCTATCCTTGCTTGCCTTCTCTTCCTGATATTCCTAAACAAAAATAAGAAGAACTAGTATGTGTTAGCACTTACAATATGCCAGGTCCTGGTTTAAGCAAGTTTTCCTGGATGAATCCATTGGGTCTTCCGGAGTCATTTGACTCCTCATGCAGTACTCCTCCTAGAGTCCCTCTCAACAAGAAGGAGGCTAATTCTTTACTGAACAGGAGGCAAGATCTATATTAGTCTCCCCATTTTGCAGGTGAGTAAACTGATGCACAGTGGGATGAACCATGAGTTAGTTGCTGAGTAGGGGATTAACTCTAGATCATCTAAGTTCTGATGTGGCACTCTTTCCAATGCACCTGAGGTCTCCCCATTCTTTCAGATTCCATGGAACAAAGGCATGTGGTGCCAGCTGGGCTTTTTTTTTTTTTTAATTTTTTTTAAATTTTTTGCTGCAAGAACAGAAACCTAACCTAAACTACTTGGAACTGTATGGGTTCTTACCACTGGATATTCAAGAGGTTGGCTACCCCTCAGCCTGGCTGGATCCTGGGGCTCAAACAAAGATACAGAGATAGACTCTCCTTTCACCTTTTCTCGTCTTCTCAGCTGGCTTTACTCTCTAGTGGGGTTGCCCTAGATGGGGGGCCATGAGGATTCCAGATTTGCATCCTACCAGCTTACCTGTCTCAGTAGACAAAACTCTGTTGCCCAGCAACTGGATCACAAGTCCTGGGGATGCATTTCATTGGTTGAAGCTTTAGTCATGTGTTTATCCTGAACCAATCCCCATCGGCCACCATCAAGAATTAAGCTCTGATTGGTCTGGTTTGAAAAAGTTGGCTTAAAGCTCAACATTCAGAAAACTGAGATCATGGCATCCAGTCCCATCACTTCATGGCAAATAGATGGGGAAACAGTGGAAACAGTGGCTGACTATTTTGGGGGGCTCCAAAGTCACTGCAGATGGTGATTGCAGACATGAAATTAAAAGATGCTTACTCCTTGGAAGGAAAGTTTTGACCAACCTAGATAGCATATGATAAAGCAGAGACATTACTTTGTCAACAAAGGTCCGTCTAGTCAAGACTATGGTTTTTCCAGTAGTGATGTATGGATTCAGAGTTGGACTATAAAGAAAGCTGAGCACTGAAGAATTGATGCTTTAGAACTGTGGTGTTGGAGAAGACTCTTGAGAGTCCCTTTGACTGCAAGGAGATCCAGCCAGTCCATCCTAAAGGAAATCAGTTCTGAGTGTTCATTGGAAGGTCCGATGTTGAAGCTGAAACTCCAATACTTTGGCCACCTGATGTGAAGAGCTTACTCGTTTGAAGACCCTGATGCTGGGAAAGATTGAGGGCAGGATGAGAAGGGGAAGACAGAGGATGAGATGGTTGGATGGCATCACCGACTCAATGGACGTGANCCACAGTTTGAAAGTATCAATTCTTTGGTGCTCAGCCTTCTTTATGGTCCAACTCTCACATCCATACATGACTACTGGAAAAACAAAAAGAAAAAAATTTTTTGTTGAAATATAGTCGATTTACAAGGTTGTGTTAATTTCTGTTATATTACCCACACACAGTCTTTTTGCATTCTTTTCCATTATGGTTTATTACAGGATATTGAATATAGTTCCTTGTGCTGTGTAGTAGGACCTTGTTGTTTAGCCATTCTACATAGTATAGCTTACATTTGTGAACCCCCAGCCTCCCACTCCATCCCTAATCTAACCCCCTACCTCTTGGCAACCACAAATATGTCCTCCACGTCTGTGAGTCTTTCTGTTTCATAGATAAATTCATTTGTGTCATATTTTAGGTTCTACATATAAGAGCTATCATATAATAGTTGTCTTTCTTTTTCTGCCTTACTTCACTTAGTACAATCATCTCTAGGTTCATCTGTATGTTACAAATGGCATGATTTAGCTCTTTTTCTTTATTTTTAGTTATTTTTATTTAGTTGTATGTATGCAACACACCTTTGTTGTCCGTCTGGCAATGGATGTTTCGTTTGTTTCCTTGTCTTGGCTATCGTGAATAGTGTTGCTGTGAACATAGGCATGCATACATCTGTTTGAATTAGAGTTTTGTCCAGATACATGCCCAGGAGTGGGATTGCTGGAGCGCATTGTAGTTCTATTTTTAGTTACCTGAGGAAATTCCATACTGTTCTCTATAGAAGCTGCACCAATTTACATTCCCACCAATAGGGTTCCCTTTTCTCCACAACCTCTCTAGCATTTGTTACTTGTAAATATTTTAACGAATGGACATTCTGACTGGGATGAGGTGGTACCTCACTGTAGTTTTGGTTCGCATTTCTCTGATAATGAGTGATGCTGAGCATCATTTCATTTGCTGTTTTAACCATTTTAAAGTGAACAGTTCAGTGACTTCTTGTCCACACATAATATTGTGCAACCATTCCCACTCTCTAGTTCCAGGACTTTTTCATCACCCTCCAAAGGAAACACTGAGTCTGTTAAGCAGTTAGTAATTCTTTTATTTAAAAAACAAGGAAGTGCCTTTGGCTATGATCATTTGTACTGAGTGAGAAGGTTAAATAAAGATTTCCAAGTGCATGCCTTTCCTTTCCTGAACCCTGGAAATTCTCCTAATATTGCTGCCTCACAGAGCTGAGCTTCCTCAAACAGAAAACCATGTATACTGTCTCCAGACGTGTACATTAAACCAGCTGGATCATAAAACTTGCTGAAAGATGACCCTAAGTAGGTTCCTCAAGTATTTCAAAATCCCTGGGGCATCATCCTCAAAACTTTGTCGTTTAAAGTTAAGGTACCAGGCACTTCATATTTACTGCTTTGCACCATATTTGGGATTGGAAAGACAGAATCTCTGGGTGCCCATAACAACTTCATTTCACGGCAGCAAGATTCCTCCCCTAAGTAGAGGAAACACAAGCAGCTAATGTTTAAGTCACATTTGGGACAGCTTGTGCGTTTAGGAAGATAAAATATAGATAAGTGGTTGTGTGCATGCTGAGTTGCTCAGTCATGTCTGACTCCTTGAGACCCCATGGACTGTAGCCTGCCAGGCTCCTCTGTTCATAGGATTCTCCAGGCAAGAGTACTGGAGTGGGTTGCTATCCCCTTCCAGGGGATCTTCCTGACCCAAAGATCGAATCCAAGTCTCTTATGTCTCTTGCGTTGGCAGGCGGGTTCTTCACCACTAGTGCCACCAGGGAAGCCCAGAAAACTGAGTAACTCAGTGGGTTCGATCCCTGGGCTGAGCAGATCCCTTGGAGAAGGAAATGGCAACCCTCTCTGGCACTCTTGCCTGGAAAATCTCATGGACAGAGGAGCCTGGCGGGCTACAGTCCATGAGGTCTCAGAGTTGGACATGACTGAGTGATTAAACAACAATGATTATGTTTGGGAGAGTGGAAAGCTCAAGTAGATGAATGTGGGCCATGCAGGCACTGTTTCGTGCTCCAGGGATGGGGGATGCTCTGGGGTGCTGGGTCAGGAGCTTCATGGTTGGTTGTCAACCATAGTTAATGTCATGGTTAATGTCACAGCCAAGATGCAGGGTGGAGTTTAGTGTGGGAGTATCTGGGATGAGAGAGGAGCTTGTATCTGGTCTGGTGGTTGCTCTGCTATGTGACTTTACAAAAGTCAATGAGATTCAGCATCTTTTTTTTTTTTTTTTTGACCATGCCCTGTGTAATGTGGGATCTTAGTTCTCCAATCAGGAACTGAACCGACATCCCCTGCATTGGAAGCATGGAGTCTTTTTTAACAATTAATTAATTTATTTACTTTTGGCTGTGCTGGGTCTTCGTTGCTTTTGCATGGGCCTTCTCTAGTGGCAGCAAGTGAGGGCTACTCTTCCTTGTAGTGTGCAGACTTCTCACTGCAGTGGCTTCTCTTGTTTTGGAGCACAGGCTCTAGGTGTCTGGGCTTCAGTAATTGCAGCACTCTGACCGGGTAGTTGCAGCTTGCAGTTTCTAGAGTTGGAGGCACAGTAGCTGTGACACATGGGCTTAGTTGCTCCATGGCATGTGGGATCTTCCCAGACCAGGGATTGAACCCGTGTTTCCTGCATTGGCAGGCAGAGTCTTATCCCCTGAGCCACCAGAGAAGTCTGGAAGCATGGAGTCTTAACTACTGACCTGCCAGGGAAGTTCCCAGTAGCTCATTCTTTTATAGGCTTCCCTGGTGGCTCAGACGGTAAAGCATCTGCCTACAATGTGGGAGACCTGGTTCGATCCCTGGGTTGGGAAGATCCTATGGAGAAGGAAATGACAACCCACTCCAGTACTCTAACTTGGAAAATCCCATGGACGGAGGAGCCTGGTAGGGTACAATCTATGGGGTTGCAAAGAGTCAGACACAACTGAGCAACTTCACCTCACCTCACCTTACCTCATTCTTTTATCCATCAAATGTGAATAGACTTGCCCTTTGATCTGCCTCACACCCCAGAGCAGCCTTTTCAGCGTGGTCTGCCAGAGGAGCATGGCTCTGGGCCCAAAGGACTATATCTTGTGTTGTGAATCTCCCCGTTTGCTTTGCATCTCCAGAGGGGCCCGGCTTGCCAAGAAAATAGTTCCTCTCTTTGTTGTCAGATTTAGTTCTTTGGCAAAACTAGTTAAAAAGCAGATCTGGGAGAGGGCAGGAATTAGAATGCAATGTTAAGATATACACACAGCAAAATAAAGATGATAACATAGAAAGAGAACGTGGATGATTGGTATCCATTTTTTGAGAATTCTTTGTTCCCCCCAAAAGTATTAGCAGCACACAAATATTGACGCCTAGAGTCCTCAGAAAGTACGTGGCTCTCACGTTTTCAGGGAAAGACTGATAGGGTTTGAGCACTCATGTGCTTATAGGAACCAGGCAGGAAATCAAACTGAAATGGATGAGGTAATAGGGAATGGTGGGGACTATGGTAAACTGGCCACACTCTTCCTGTACTGGTTCCCTGTGCTGTGTTGTGCCTAGTCACTCAGTCTGTCTGACTCTTGTGACCCCATGAACTGTAGCCCACCAGGCTCCTCTGTCCATGGGATTCTCCAGGCAAGAATACTGGAGTGGGTTGCCATGCCCTCCTCCAGGGGATCTTCTCCAACCCAGGGATCGAACACAGGTCTCCCCCATGGCAGGAGGATTCTTTATGTCTGAGCCACTAGGGAAGTCCAAGAATACTGGAATGGGTAGCCTATCCCTTCTCCAGGAGATCTTCCCAAACCAGGAATCAAACCGGGTCTCCTGCATTACAGGTGAATTTTTTACCAGCTGAGTTACCAGAGAGGCCCATACTAGTTTCCTTGCTCCTAAACTAATCACCACCTGTTTAATGGCTTAAAACCATACATATTGCTTATCTTTCGGTTCTGGAGGTTAGAACTGCAACCTTTGATGAAATGAGCATCCATGAGATAAAATCAAGGTGTTTTCCAGGACTGTTTTCCCTTTTCAAGGTCTTAGGGAAGAATCCATTCCTTCCAGCTCCTAGAAACCTCCTGCCTTTGTCTTCTTCTTCTT
>SJYV01048805.1:536984-660253 GCA_006410875.1 Neotragus pygmaeus | reverse complement strand
AATCAGAAAACATTTTCTCCGTGATTAGCCACCCTGAGGAGGGTGCAGGGTTCCTGCACATCGGGGATGGTGGCCAAACCAGCTATGGAAATGAGGAACTCATCCGTTAGGGTGGAGAAGGTTATTTTGAATTCATTTGCAAACTCAGAATTTTTTCACCTTGCTTGGATCTGAGGTGAGCACTTGGGAAACTTTGACTTGATTTCCCAAGCTATTACTTCCAAGTGGGAGTTCTCTCATTTGGAAGAAAGTGCAGATTTCTCAGGGGAGATCAAATCCTGTCCCCCATCACTGACCCTGTGAAATGAGCGTCCTTGGTCACTCGTTTTGTGTTCTCAAGTCTCACGCTCCACCCCCCCGAGAAGGGTCCCTGAATGGAGACACCAGGATTCCAAATTCCCCTCTGCAAACTCAGGCAGTCCCTAATAAGCCAAAGACACCAAAAGAGGAAATGTCAAATTATCCAAAAAAAGGTAAATCTCCGTTTTTCTCCTTAAGTTCTTCAGACCACTTTGACCTCATCAGGCTTTATGAGCAAAAGTTGAATTTTTAGGATATTCAATTCTATACTAAAATAACTTAAAATGTTCACATTTCTATGTTTTTATAAAAGACAAATTCAAATTCCTTTCTCCCTAGTTCAGAGAGATTGGTTGTGCTCCCTCACTCAGTTGTGTCCCTTTCTTTGCAACCCCATGGACTGCAGCCTGCCAGACTCTTCTATCCATGGAATGTTCCAGGCAAGAATACTGGAGTGGGTTGCCTTTTCCTGCTTCAGGGGATGTTCTGGACCCAGGGATCGAACCCACATCTCCTCAGTCTCCTGCAGTGACAGGAGGATTCTTTACCTCTGAGCCACCTGGGAAGACCTATGAAGCAGGAATTGTTGACTGAAAAAAAATGCACAACCTACAAGTTGAGAACTGTGTTTTATTTGGTGCACTTTGAGGACTTAAGCCCTGGAGGAAGCCTATCAGATGGCCCAGAGGAGGAACCAGAAGACATAGGAGTTTTTAAAACAGAGACCAGTCAGAACATTAAAGGATTACTGTTCATTAAAGAAAACCAGACATTTCAAGTTAATGAATTTAGCCCTTTTCTATGTATGGGAAGATGCAAGAAGTCTGAGCTCACTGAACTCATTCCTTTGATATGCACCTTACCTATCCAGGGTCAGTATCCTGTTCTTTTCCATCCTGAGTCCCCTCAGGGCTCACCACTGGGGCATCTGTAGAGGATGATGGCTACAACATCCTTTGCTTTCTGGCAGGTGATGTGGTTTCGTCCATATGGGCTAGACAGAATTGATGCAAAAAGGCCTCTCCTCTACACCATCAGGTAGTAGGACTCTCATCCTTCAAATCCCCATGTCCCCCTTCTCTGAAGCCTTCTTTGACATTCTTGTAAACCTGGCCTCCCTCCAGGTGTCTCTCATGTGCCCCAGGCATACTATTATGCCAGGAGATGCCCTGAATCTCCATGTCAGGACATCTACCGTACAGAGAACGTAGTTTGCACTGTGTTTAATGATAAATGAACAGATGCTGAGAACTATGATGACTGGTGTATATGTGCCCATGTAGGGAATAGGGGAAGGGGAGAAAGTGCTATGAGATATTTACCTGGAATTTACTAGGCCTGAGTGAAGTTACTCAGTCCTGTCCAGCTCTTTGCAACCCCATGGACTGTAGCCTACCATGCTCCTCTGTCCATGGGATTTTCCAGGCAAGAGTACTGGAGTGGGTTGCCATTTCCTTCTCCAGAGGATCTTTCTAACCCAGAGATCGAACCTGGGTCTCCCACACTGTAGGCAGACGTTTTACCATCTGAGCCAGCAGAGAAGACCATACAGCCCGTCGACCACTGCTGAGGGTTCTGACACACAGTGTGTTGGTCTGGTTACCCACCAGCCAGCACCTGTTCATGGATGGATAGCTACTGGTCCAAGGGAGTGTTCAAAAGTCAGATTATTTACTTTTTCAGACTGTATCATCTTGGATGGGGAAAAAAAATATACTCCACACTAAATTTCTTTTTCTTTCTTTCTTTTTTTTTTTTTCTGCCATGCCATGTGGCTTGTGGTACCTTAGTTCCCTAAGATCTTAGTTCCATAAGGCCAGGAATTGGACCCATGCCCCCTGCAGTGGAAGATTCTTAACCACTGGACCATCAGGGAAGTCACAATACCCACCAAATTTTAATAGCAATTTTAACAAATACTTAATAGGAAAGTTTGCAAGTGTCATTTGATAGGTACTCAGATACATGGTAATGGTGTTTGAAGCCGTGAGTTTTTACACAGAATTATGTCACTGGTGGTAGTGAAGAGAATTGGCATTTTTAACCTTTTGATTTTTCGTTGGTGTGAAACGTCTGTCCAAATCAGATATAGGTAAGATGCAGTAACATCTCTGCCTCTGAAGGGATTGTGTTGTTTCCAAGGCAAGAGAGTTTGGGGTTTGAAAAAACTTTAACTCAAGAGATGGTGACAAACAGAAATGTGTGTGGAAGGAGGTTTTCCATCTGTAGCTCTTAAAGGAGGGAGCAATTGTTAGAGGATCGCTGATAATTAGAGCTTGGTGTCCCTAGGGTACTGAAGCCTTCAACTAAGATCAATGAGAAAAGACACCCCCAATAAGGAAATTAGCAGGAGGGGTGCTGGGGAACATGGTTTGAAATCTTGAAATGTCTCTCCCAAATGCAAGGCTCAGATTCTCTGTCACCACATCTTTCCTCAATTTTGTTTTCAGCAAACTCTGTTATCAACCGAGAATCCCCTCCAGGCACTGGCTATGTGTTCTTTAATCTCACACAGCATCTTCTAGCAAACCACTCCACGCCAACTCTCTGTCTGTAATTATACTCGGGTTTTAGGTGTCATAGCAGCCCATGGGGCTACCACATGTCAAATCGCACCTTAGAAGGACCCACGTTTCAGAAGATCCTAAAGCTTGCACTTGGAGAATGAATAAATTCACTGCTGGCTAATCACAGTTTGAAGACGCTCTTTCTTTAAATGTCACCTCTTAGAAGAAGGGCATGGGCCGCTAGTTGTTTATGGGTCATGAGCTATAAAAGTCTGACCTGAAGCATTCTTGTTGCATTTGGGTCATGTGGAATGAAAAGTCTAGGATGGAGGAGCATGAGAAATGAAGGATTCAAAGCGAGGTTTGCTTGGACAATTAGAAAAAGAGAACACTTCGGTGACACATTAATGTATGTGAATTGGAAAAGGACAGTGTATGCTTTATTCAAATTTAGTCTGAAGAGTGTGTCAGTGACATACAGTGGTCTTCATTTTTGGAAGGAGGTCAGGTATAAAGGCAAGCGTGTCCCCAAGGACCTCCTTTCTTTTGCCCTCGGGAAGAGCTGGAGTGAGAATCCCTCTCCCTTTTTCTTCACTCAAATTCATCCTTTTACCCTGAATAACTTCTCCTTCCATCCACATTTCACTTACACCTTGCATTGACCATAACCTTAAAATCCGCCCCATTGAGGGCTTCCCTGGTGGTTCAATGGTTAAGACTGCATGCTCCCAGTGCAGGGGAGCTGGGTTCGATCCCTGGTCAGGGAACTAGATCCCACATGCCACAACTAAAACCCAATGCACTCAAGTAAACAAATAAGTCAATATTAGGGGAAAAAATAAGATCCCACATGCCAAAGAGCAGAGATCCTGTCTGCCACAGCTGGGACCTGACTCAGCCAAATAAATAACATAAACTAAATACATATTGGAAAAAATTTAAAAACAATAAAATCCACCCCTGTGGTGGAAATAACCCCAAACTGAGACCTCAAGAGCTCTTAGGTCATTCCTGGTTCTGTCTTTGCCTGGACTTTGTGCCAATCACTTGCCAAGAGGGTCTTCATTTCCCTGTCTTTATAATAAAGCGATGATCCCAAGGTTGCTTCTGCTGCGAACATTCCATGACACCCAGTTCATGCATAACTAATTTTAGCACCTCACTAAGTAAAGCTAAATGTGTGAAAGTGAAAAGTGAAAGTGAAGTTGCACAGTCATGTCCCAACTCTTTGCGGCTCCATGCACTGTAGCCTACCAGGCTCCTTTGTCCATGGGATTTTCCAGGCAATAATACTGAAGTAGATTGCCATTTCCTTCTCCAGGGGATCTTCCTGACCCAGGGATTGAACCTGGGTCTTCCGCATCGTAGACAGACGCTTTACCATCTGAGCCACCAGAGAACAGAGGAGCTAAGTATGTACTTTATACTAATTCTCGATCATGATCAGAAAGATCCCCAGTGGCCTAATTTTAAGGATTGAGCCCCCAGACCTCTATTTGGAATTTTGAGACCCACCTCCACTCCATTCTATGAATTGTTTTTTTTTTTTCTTGATCACTGGGATTAAAGGACTGAAGGAAACAAGTGTCCATTGGAGGATCACCAAACACAGCAAGAGGTATTGACATGGCTATGATGAACAAGATTTACCAAATGTGCATTGGTAGATCTGGAGTCAGGTCTGCAAGTCAGTGTTTCAGATCTGACACTGACTGTGGCCAGGAAATGCGATGCTCCCACCTGGGCCCCAGGGTTCTCATGGGGGCCATTCCACCCTGAACACATGGAGTGCGGTGAGGAAGGTCTGGAACCTCAAATGCAGCCCAAAGGTATTGAGAAGAAACTTACCATCAAGAAGGAAGAGAACAAGGACTTCCCTGGTAGTTCAGTGGTTAAAGGTCCACAGTCCCAATGTAGGGGACATGGATTCAATCCCTGGTCAGGGAACTAAGATCCCATATGCCACACAGCATGGGGTAAAAAAAGGAAAAAAAGATGACGATAACAGCTGTCGCCTGCAGGCCTTCAGCTCCCTCCCATGTTCTAGTCTTCAGATTGGTGAAGGTGCAGAGAATCTATCTAGCCAAGCTGCTCATGAAGAAAAGAGACCTGGGACATCACTGGTGGTCCACTAATTAATAACCCACCTTCCAATTCAGGGGACTCGGGTTCAATCCTTGGTCGGGGAGCTGCAGTCCCACATACTGTGGAGCAACTAAGCCCCTGCGCCACAACTAGAGAAGCCCCGAACACTGCAAGGCAGACCCGGTGCAACCAAAACAGAAAAGTCAACAGGCTTGTCTGTTTCTGTGCCTGACTCTACAGTGTGTGTTGAACAGAGTCCTCCCAAACTGCACATCCACCTGGACCCTCAGCGTGAGGGCTTATTTGGAAATGGGGTCTTTGTGGATGCAGTTAAATTCAGATGAGAGATGAGGCCATCCCAGGTTAGAATGGACCTTGAATCCAACTGGTGTCCTTATAAAACGAGGAGGAGAAGCACACAAAGAAGGCGGCTGTGGGAAGAGAGAGGTCACCCCTGGCAGTGATCGAAAGACGAAAGGAAAAGAGATAAGAAAAGAAAACCACACACGCAAGAAATGAGAAGGGTTTTGGTGTTGTCCTCGGCTGGAAGGCAGTGTGGAGTCTGAAACCCAAAGCGATCGTTTAGCACTGTTCTTCCCGTCCTTCATTATGGGGAACTGACATGCATTTTTACCGACTGAGTAATTAAAATGAAACACGAGCCAGGTGGTTTGTAAATATGTTGAAATTGTACTATTTTTGGTGAAAGATTTGAAAGGATATGGAGCTAACAAGATTAATGAAGTTGGAATCTGGAACTCTGAAGNGGCTTTTATTAACTGGGGTTTCCCCAGGGCTGCCCGCTCCACTGTTTTACATCAATGGTGATAATATGGGCTGTCTAATACTTCAACCCTGAGTTTCCACACCCCTGCCCAGTTTATAGGATGCTAGGTTTTTCAGCTCAATTTTCCTTGGACTGGATGAAGCAAACTGAAATCTTTAGTCACCTGGACAGATGACAGCAGTTCAATGTCCTCTAACAAGCTGATAGTCTAATCATCCTGTGAAAATCTAATTACATGTAATTTTGTTAGGTTTCTGCAGAAAAACAGAGTTAAGACTATGTGTGTGTGTGTGGGGTGTGTGTGTGTGTAATAAGAAACTAGTTCATGCATTTATGGAGGCTGGCAAATTCCAAGATCTTCAGGGTAACTTGACAAGCTGGAAACTGAGGACAGCCCAAGGCTTAGTTCAAGTCTGAGTCCTGAGGCCCGGGAACCAGGAGAACTGATGGTGTCATTCCAGTCCAAAGGTCAGCAGGCTGGAGACCCAGGAAAAGTCCCTATTTTAGTGTTAGTCGGAAAGCAAGTAAAAAACTAACCTCCCAGCTAAAAGGCAGTCAGAATTCTCTTACTTGAGGGAGTCAGGCTTTTTGTTCTATTTGAGCCTTCAGCTGATTAGATGTAGCCCATTACATTTTCAGAGGGCAATCTGCTTTATTCAGTCTGCTGATCTAAATGTTAATCTTATCCAAAACACCCTCATAGAAACATCCAGAGTAATGTTTGATAAGGAGATCAAACCAGTCAATCCTAAAGGAAATCAGTCCTGAATATTCATTGGAAGGACTGATGCTGANTGAGGTTATTGATATTTCTCCCGGCAATCTTGATTCCAGCTTGTGCTTCCTCCAGCCCATCATTTCTCATGATGTACTCTGCATATGAGTTAAATAAGCAGGGTGACAATATACAGCCTTGATGTACTCCTTTTCCTATTTGGAACCAGTCTGCTGTTTCATGTCCAGTTCTAACTGTTGCTTCCTGACCTGAGTACAGATTTCTCAAGAGGCAGGTTAGGTGGTCTGGTATTCCCATCTCTTTCAGAATTTTCCACAGTTTCTTGTGATCCACACAGTCAAAGGCTTTGGTGTAGTCAATAACCTGGTGAAGGGATATACAAAGTATGTTCCCCCCTTGTTGTTTAGCTGCCATGTCTTGTCCCACTCTTTTGTGACTCCATGGGCTGTAGCCCACCAGACTTCTCTTTCCACAGGATTTTCCAGGCAAGAATACTGAAGTGGGTTGCCATTCTCTTCTCCAGGGGATCTTCCTGACCCAGGGATTGAACCTGTGTTTTCTGCATTGACAGGTGGATTCTTTACCACTGAGCTACCTGGGAAGTTAGTTATCTGCATACAGTGGAGTATTTATTTTATTGGACTGTGTTTACTCTCGGAACATATTGGAGGAAATGGGTAATTTAACAATCCTGTATTTTCCAGTCCATGCATAGACTTTGTATCTCGCCATTAATTTGGATTTTTTAATATCTTTACTTGGCTGCCTTGGGTCTTAGTTGCAGCACATGAGATTTTCTTGTGTCACGCAAGATCTTCAGTTGTAGTACACAGACTCTCTAGTTGTGGTGCGTGGGTTTAGTTGCTCTGAAACATGTGGGATTTTAGTTTCCCAACCAGGGATCAAACCCACACCCATGCAGTGCAAGGTGGATTTTTAAACACTAGACCAAACTAAAATGCTTGAATTACACATCTTATTGAATACATATAGCAAGAAGCAAGGAGGATACACAAAGTATAACAAAAGCATAACCACCAGGGAAGTTTCTCAGCAACAGTTTGTCATTTTCATTGTAAAGTTCTTTTCATGAAATGTATCCCTAAGTATTATATAATTTTAAATTCCAGAGTAAATGGTATTAATATGGTCTCCAATCTTCATTGCCAGTATCTAAAAATACTTTTTTTTGTATAACGCCCTTTATCTGGAACTCGATCGTTTTAGTTTGATTTTGATTTCACTTTTCTATTAGGTAATGTAGTAGTATCTCATTATGGCTTTAATTTGCATTTCTCTAATGGTTAATGACGTGCAGCATCTTGTTACCTAGATTATGACTGAGATTCTAAGACACAGCCTGGGGATGTTTATTTCGCAACATCTAGATGTTCACACATCTCATTGATGCAGGCCTAGAATTTGGGTTTCTACCCCCAGGGCTAGTTGAGACTCCCATGGAAGAGAGTCAGCAGGGTGTGGTTCAGACTCTAAGACATGTGTGACCCAAGTCTGTTTAATTTGCTGCATCTCTGCACTCATGCATCCCCATAGCAGAGTAATTAGTCTGTCTTATTAGTGCTGATGATGCCATGACTGGTTTAATCCAGGACGCCCCAGGTCCACCAAGGTGGTATTGTAATTGACAAGTGGTAAAGAATAGGCTCTGGTTTGCTCCTGCACTACCTAGGCCACTGTGAGCCTGCAGAACTTTAGGCAACAAGACTCCTTTGGGCCTCAGTTTCTCCTTGTGAAAAATAGAGAAATGGATAAATCTTGGCCCTAAAAGCAGGGAGATCAGTTTGCCAACAAAGGTCCATATGCTCAATTCCAGTCGTGTACAGATGTGAAAGTTGGATCATAAAGAAGGCTGAGAGCTGAGGAACTGATGCTTTTGAACTGTGGTGTTGGAGAAGACTTGGAACTCTTGGTGCTGGAACTCTTGAAAGTTGCTTGGACAGAAAGGAGATCAAAACCAGTCAATCCTAAAGGAAATTAACCCTGAATATTCATTGAAAGGATTGATGCTGAAGCTGAAGCTCCTATACTTTGGCCACCCAATGCGAAGAGCCAGCCCATTGGAAAAGATCCTGATTCTGGGGAAGAATGAAGGGAGGAGGAGAAGGGGACAACCGAGGATGAGCTGGTTGGATGGCATCACTGACTTGATGGACATGAGTTTGAACAAGCTCCAGGAGATGGTGAAGGACAGGGAAGACTGGCATGCTATAGTTCATGGGGTCGCAAAGAGTTGGACACGACTTAGCAACTGAACAGCAACCACACCCAAGCTGATTGTGGAGATTAGCGGCTAATGATGCATGCCAGAATTTAGACTGGCAGGTACTGGTCTGTGTCAGGATCAGCCATGCTAACAGACACTATTCTACAAGTCTCCAACAGAGAGCTTAATACAAGAGACTGATTTTTGCGGGTGATTGAAAATGAAAAGCCAAATACATATTACAAAGCAACTAATAGATAAGTATCTGCAGGGTGCCACTGTCCCACAAGGGCTGAAGGACAGGTGGAGGCTGGAACCCTAGGGGGTTGCAGTGAAAACAGACCATGGAGGGAGGGGCTGTGATATAGTCAGAATCCTGGAGGAAATGGGATAACTGCTAGAGATGCCACCTGAAGCAGAGAGCAAGGAGGAGGACGGGCATGAGGAGGAGGAAGGGGAGGAAGAAGANGCTTTTGAACTCTGGTGTTGGAGAAGACTCTTGAGAGTCCCTTGGACTGCAAGGAGATCCAACCAGTCAATTTTAAAGAAAATCAGTCCTGAATATTCATTGGAGGGACTGATGGTGAAGCTGAAACTTCATTATTCTGGCCCCCTGATGCAAAGAACTGACTCATTTGAAAAGACCGTGATGCTGGGAAAGATTGAAAGCGGGAGGAGAAAGGGACAACAGGATGAGATGGTTGGATGGCATCACTAATGTAATGGACATGAGTTTGAGTAAACTTCGGGTGTTGGTGATGGACAGGGAAGCCTGGCATGCTGCAGTCCATGGGGTGGCAAAGAGTCAGACATGACGGAACAACTGAACTGAACTGGATGTTTATCTAAGAAGAGTCAACATTATAAAGATATCGATGCTTCCCATATCAAACTCTACCTATTTTATGCAATTTCAATAAGCATACCAAGGAGATTTAGCTAGTAGCACTAGTTCTAAAGTTCATATAGAAAAATGAGGGAAACCAGGGGGAAAAAAATGTAAAGTAAAACTTAATGAAGGAATTGGCTCAAGAATTTGCCTGCAATGCAGGGAATANATTATTTTATAAAATCCTTGTACTCAATGTATCTAAGATGGGCAGTGGGGTGCCATTAAATTCAGCTGGTTTTCAAATTAATTAAAGACAAGGGTCTCAGTCTAATGGCAGAGCTGCTTGTGACCGCCTTTGAGTATTATTTACTCACTGATCATGTCCTCAAATACTCTGCAACAGGCTAAGAGGATATCTGGGGAGGCAACTGTGCAGATCTTTTGAATTCCTCAGTTTGGGAATATGGACAGATAGGCTATGGAAGAGAGTTTAAGTCACACAACAGAGAGGGAAAATGCAATAAAGCAGTGGTCCCCAACCTTTTTGGCACCAGAGACCAGTTTTGTGGAAGACAATTTTTCCATGGACCAGGCTTATGGGGGGTGCAGTTTGGGGATGATTCAAGCACATTACATTTATTGTGCACTTTATTTCTATTATTATTACATCAGCTCCACCTGAGAACATCAGGCATTAGATCCTGGAGACTGGGGACCCTTGAAATAAAGGACAAAATAATGCAGGAGAGAGACACATTTGGGGAAAACTGCACAGCTCTTTAGACAGCCCCCTCAACTAGGGGAACTTCCCCTCCCCCACAAAGGCATGGGGCTGGAGTTGGAAAGGCCTGGGCTTGTACCCCGGCTCTGGCACTCATTAGCTACACCACAAATTATTTAACTCTCTCTCATTTGGTACCTTTGTCTGTAAAATGGGGATTCTATCAGTGTTCCTANGGGGAGGAAAAGAAAAGGAAGAGGAGAAGAAGAGGAAGGAAGAGGGATGCCTCAGATTCTTTTCCTTCCACTCTCCAAATTCCCACCAGAGCCACCCCAAGGTGGGAGTGAAAGTGAAAGTGTTAGTTGCTCAGTTGTGTCCGACTCTTTGCAACCCCATGGACTGTAGCCCACCAGGCTCCTCTATCCATGGAATTTTCCCAGCGAGAATACTGGAGTGGGTTGCCATTCCCTTCTCCAGGGGATCTTATCAACCAGGGTGGGAAGATTCCAACCAAAAACCAGTTGTCCAGAGCAATGTGACTCCTTGGGACAATGATCAAGATAAGAGAAAGAGAAGGAACAGACCACAGATGAAAGGTGATCACACTTTCCAGCCTAGGGATGTCAACTATGATCATAAATGATGGCTGGCACTCTCATCTGGAGGTAAACATCTCAGAATGAACTGTTCAGGCCCAGTTTTCTCTGAGCACCTTGGATTTATGAAATAAAGCACTTATGCGATATCATCATTGTCGATATGTCCACCTTTTTCTCAGTGAATTGTGATCTTAGTCACTCCTTTAGCTTCCAGTGTTGCTATTGCAAAGTCAGATGTCTGTGATGCCTAATCCTTGATATGCAAATTGTGTTCTTTTTCTAGAATCTTCTAGAGTATTCTTATATCTGTTGTTTTGAAATTTTATGATGATATGCCTGGAAGTGTCTTTTTTTTTCTTGCCCCTTTTTGTTTTTTTTTCTTTTTTTTAAATTCATGATTATAGGTGCTTGGTGAAAACTTTTAACTTGGCAATAATTCTCTTCCAGATTGCCCCTGATTTTCTTTTTTCATATGATAAATTTTCTCTACTTAGTTTTCTCTCTTCTCTCTTTTCAGAATTCTTATTATTCAAATATTAAACTTCCTGACCTCTCTAAACCTGAATCTCTCTCCTTCTATCGTGTTCTTTGTCCTTCTGTTCATTTAAAATTTTTATCTTGTTGTGTTTTTAAGTTCTAATCTCTAGAGGATTTCCTAAACATCTGTTTCCAATCCTTTACATATTTTATATCTCAGCTTTAACTTCCAAAATCTTCTTGTTTTCTGAATGCTTATTTTCATTAAAAGCACATCAACAGGACCAAGGACTAAAATTAAAGTATAAATGAGTGTTTCTTAGAGATTTCATATGCCTGCCTTCTCCTGATTCCTTTCTGGACTCTTTTGTTTTGTTTTAAATCTGTCTTTCCTGTTGGGTCCTCCTGTCCACTCACATTTAGGCTTGAGTCACTGAAGAGCAAACTAGAATCCCGGTAGGCACTGACAGGGCTTGACATCTGGGGCTTTATTGAGTGTGATCAGTCTGGGCTGTGCCTTGCAGGACATCTGACTGTCAGTGTTTGTAGTTTGGTCTTTTTTTCTAGGCTCTGTGATCTCCTTGGAACCACATCCTCAACTCTCCATCCTGCAGCAGGTTGGAGGGCAGAGAGAGGGTGCTTCTGGCTGCCTGCATCGTGGAGCTGGGAGCAGGAGGCGCCTGGGGACATTCTCTGTTCAGTCCTGGGACTTTCACACAAGCCCTGTTCCCAGTGTGGTACCCATTCCCTCAACAGGGCTTGGAGCCTGAGTCCCTAATGCCCCCTGGTTTCTCTTTTCCCATGTGGTAAGCTCAAGTCTTCTCCCGGAGAGCAGGTCGGGGGCTCCCTGGCCTCATGTGCAGTGAGATAAAGAGGTTGGGGTTCAAATCTCAGAAACTCGGGAGCCTTGAATGCCTGGGACCTGTGAGGACTTTCACTGCAGCCTGCTTGCTTTGGGGAATCCCAAAGCCAGCCTGAGTTTCCGCATCCTCTCTAATCAGCTACCATTTTCCCATCCTTTGCCCGAATCTCTACCTTTTTCCATCCTTTTCCCGAATCTGCCACAAAGGCAGATTCTCTCTGCCGATCTCACATCTCCCTTTTCCCGATTGCTTTGTCTTCCTGTTTATGCTCCTGTTCGTCTCCTTTTGTCACTCCTGGACTGTCATCATTTGGGGTTTTTTGGGAAAGGATTAAGGGGAGCACGTGTCTGAATTGGCCTGTTTGTCCACTGGACCGGGCTGTCTTCAAGGAGGATCAGGAGTGCGTTAATTCTTTTCTATTTTCCTTATCATTTAGGCGCTGCTTTTTTTTTTTTGTCTCCTTAAAATTCTATTCTTTAATTGGCAACCTTGGGGAGGGGGCAGAATCCATTAGGCCTTAAAGGCAAAGGCAGAGACCTGAAACCAGCTGGATTTTTCCTTGTTAGTCTGGAGTAGAGTTTAAACCAGGGCAGACCCACTCCAGGTCTGGCCACACTCTACATCCTGGCCCCAGGTTTGTTTGGTTGCTTATTGGCTTCACTTTATCCAAGAACCTAGCTTGAGCAAATTCACCAAAGCTCTCATCCTGTGGAAGACTGTGCTGTGCAGTGGTTACGGTCATCATTTCTGGAACCAGACGCCTAAGTTCAGACCCATCTTCCACCCTTTCCTGGCTGTGTGACTTTGGATAATTTTTGCTTTCTGGCTGAGCCACACGGCACGTGGGATCTTAGTTCTTTGACCAGGAATCGAACTAGTGCCTCCTGCATTGGAAGCAGAGTCTTAACCACTGGATAGCCAGGGATGCCCTGGATAAATTTCTTAACCTCTGTGCTTGCATTTCTCAAGTAGAGAAGAGGAGGGATGATTGTATAACATATTCATAGAATTTTCTGAGCATTAAAACCTGAAGCCTGACCATCGATGTGTACATGTTATTACTTTTATTTGCCTCCAGGTGAGAGGAAGTGTCCTCACCTCAAGTTTAAAAGGCGCTCACACAATCTTCCATCATCAGCTGTCGACAGCAGCATGGGCGGGGGACCAAGTTGGTTTTATATTCTCCTAATTGTTCCTTCTTTTTTTTTTTTTCCCCACCCATTTATTACTGTCCTTTCAGTGACATGAGTTAGGAGAGCATCATCTCTCTTTATTTTATGGCCTTGTTTTTCTTGGTTGGTGTCACCCTATTAAATCAAGTGCACATCGTGGCCTTTGGAATTTCAGCGTGACCTGAACTTGGTTATCTCTGCAGAGCAGGGAGGGTAGCAGCCCAGAAGATGGTGCAAAGCGAGATCCCCTTTCCATTAGCCCTGCCAGAAAAACGACACGCGTCCATTGTCATCCATCAAAACAATCATTAGCATTTCACTTATTTCAGAAATATTTCAGATGCTTTCTCACCCATGCTGGGCATTTAGTGTATGACTTCTCTGCGTGTCTTTCTCAATTGACCCAAACTGGACCTGGGGGAGCGACCACTGAAGACTTGCTTTGGGGCGAGGGCGCGCATGGTTACTGGGTGGAATTAAATGGTTCGTGTAACGTTTATGAGGCCCTCCGATTGTCCTCAGTGGTATTTGAGCTGCTGAGATGCAGTAGGCAAAGTTATTACAGTTCTCCTTTGCTATTGAGATTCAATTCATGGCACTATATTTAAATCCCCAAAAGTAGCTTATTTACAAAACAGAAACAGACTTACAGGTATGGAAAACAAATTTATGGTTACCAAAGGGGAAACATAGTGGGAGGGAGGGGTATATCTGGAGCTTGGGATGAATTCACACATGCACCACTGTATGTAAGAAGATAACCAGCAAAGACCTGCTGTATAGCTCAGAGAACTATGCTCAATATTCTGTAATAACCTATATGGGAAAAGAATCTGAAAAATAATGAATATATTTATATGTATAACTGAATCACTCTGCAGTGCACCTGAAACTAACACAGCATTGTAAATCAACTATACTCCAATAAAATTAAAATTTGGGAAAAAAAATCCCTAAAAGTATTTTTGATGACTTAGTATAAATCACTCTCTCTCCACAATTTTTTCCCCATCTTCCTTAATTTTATCCTTCCTCTCTTTCTTTTTTAATATTTATTTTATTGAAGTATAGTTGATTTACAATGTTGTGTTAATTATCACTGTACAGCAAAGTGATACATATATAGGTACATATATTCACACATATATCGGAGAAGGCAATGGCACCCCACTCCAGCACTCTTGCCTGGAGAATCCCATGGATGGAGGAGCCTGGTAGGCTGCAGTCCATGGGGTCGCTAAGAGTCGGATACGACTGAGCGACTTCACTTTCACTTTTCACTTTCATGCATTGGAGAAGGACATGGCAACCCACTCCAGTGTTCTTGCCTGGAGAATCCCAGGGACGGGGGAGCCTGGTGAGCTGCTGTCTATGGGGCTGCACAGAGTAAGACACGACTGAAGCAACTTAGCAGCAGCAGCAGCACACACGTATATATACATTTTTATATACACATATACATTCTTTTTATATACATATAACTATCTACATAATTTATATGCAAATTTTTTATATATGTATATATTCCTTTTAAAAACCATTCTTTTCCATTACTTTCTTTCTTTCTTGCATTTACCCATCATTATAATTACATTTGAGAGAAGGCAATGGCACCCCACCCCAGTACTCTTGCCTGGAAAATCCCATGGCTGGAGGAGCCTGGTAGGCTGCAGTGCATGGGGTCGCTAAGAGTTGGACACGACTGAGTGACTTCATTTTCACTTTTAACTTTCATGCATTGGAGAAGGAAATGGCAACCCACTCCAGTATTCTTGCCTGGAGAATCCCAGGGACGGGGGAGCCTGGTGGGCTGCTGTCTATGGGGTCGCACAGAGTCGGACATGACTGAAGCGACTTAGCAGCAGCAGCAGCAGGATAATCACATTTAACAGTGTATGTCTTTCATTTTGCCACCTTCTCTTTCTGGAATTGAGTTTCTGAGTCTGTGTTGTACTCTGGGAGACTGTGGTGAACAAGACTTGGATCCTGGTGGACAGGAGCTCAGTGTGCAGACAGCGATGGGCACAGATAATTACCCTAAGGGTCCCAGATGTATCAACAGAGGGATGGAGGAGGCATCACCAGGGAGAGGCAGGTACCTCCATTCAGGACACGTAGGGACATTTTTCTATGTGAAAGGGCCTTAGAAATGGGCCATGAGGAATACAGAGGATTTTGATCAGTAGAGAAAGGGATGTCCTGGGACCTGTGAACAGAGGGGGATGGAACACATGGGGACCAAGAGCCAGAGGGTCAACCTGTTGGGAGAGTGACTCAAGACCAAAGCATGAGATCTCCTGTCGAAAGCCCAACTGAGGACACCCCCAGGGAGGAGGAGTCCAGAAACACAGGAAGTGCCAGGCGCAAGATTGGGTCACATTCAGTCGGGGCTGGACTGACATCGAAGCGTGCTGAGGCAGCCTCCACCCTTATTTCTGACAGTAGCAAATGTGGTCTAATCACTCACCCCTCCTGAGAGTAGTACCAGGTTTCCTCTGCTGAGTGGGTGGGGACCGGCCACTGCTTGGGTGGTCCTTGGCTTCTCCTCCCTGTGTTTCCACCTCCCTGAGAGACAGCCTGGGACCTGGGACTCTTCACTGCAATGCTTGCACCTGGACACACCCCTTCTGGAGCAACAAAAATACACAGAAACTGTATGAGACTAGAAAATGACTGGGTGGATGCGCTGCTGCTGCTGCTGCTAAATCGCCTAGATCGTATCTGACTCTGTGCGACCCCATAGAGGCAGCCCACCAGGCTCCCCCGTCCCTGGGATTCTCCGGGTAAGAATGCTGGCTGCCGCTGCTACTAAGTCACTTCAGTCGTGTCCAACTCTGTGTGACTCCATAGACAGCAGCCCACTAGGCCCTTCTGTCCCCGGGATTCTCCAGGCAAGAACATTGGAGTGGGTTGCCATTTTCTCCAATGCATGAAAGTGAAAAGTGAAAGTGAAGTCGCTCAGTCATGCACGACTCTTAGCGACCCCATGGACTGCAGCCTGCCAGGCTCCTCCATCCAAGGGATTTCCCAGGCAAGAGTACTGGAGTGGGTTGCCATTGCCTTCTTCCGGGGTGCACACGCAGTTCAAACAAATTGTGGACAAAAGATGAAAAAAGACCAAACACCCAGCTGTTACTTTTGGAGAGCCTGGAACAAGGTCAGGGTATCGGGAGAAAAAGCAGAGTACTGCGCATGCGCCCCTGCATACACCACCTAAGGGGTGGGCAAATCACCTAAGCCGCTCCTCGGGGTTGACCACTGAATACACCCCTGTGTTAGTCGCTCAGTCGTGTCTGATTCTGTGATCCCATGGATTATACCCTGCCAGGCTCCTCTGTCTATGGAATTCTCCAGGAAAGAATAATGGAGTTGGTAGCCATTCTCTTCTCCAGAAGGGGGATCTTCCTGACCTAGGGGTCGAAGCTGGGGCTCCTGCTTTGCAGGCAGGTTCTTTACCATCTGAGCTACCACGGAAGCCCTCACCTTACATAAGAAACCAGCTCACCCGCCTCAGTGAGTGAGCAAGCAAGGAAACCTATTTGTTCTCACTTCCCGCGTGCAGCAGGGGCCTCAATAAAGCCTTGCCTGAGTTTCTTGTCTGGCCTCTAGTCAGCCTTTATTGATTCAGGAGGCCAAGAATCCTTGTCAGTAACCCCTGAACTGGCCTTGTGTGATTGGACTCAGGCATCTGATTGAGACATTCTTCCCATGGTCCTTCCTTGTCTGACTGATCCTGACACTTGCTGCAACCGCAGTGCAGGCGTGGTGAGGGGCTCCATAGCAACTGAGCCGACAGAGGGTGTGTGAGTGTAGTAACGAGACTTCCGAAGTTTTGGTTCATGTGGCTATGGAGGCTGAGAAGTCCCAGGACATAACTCCTGCAAGCTGGAGACCCAGGAGGGCTGGTGGTTACGGCTGAAGACTTGAGAACCTGAGAACTGATGGGAAAGATTCCTGTTCAGGTCTGAAGGCCTGAGGACCAGGAAGGCTGAAAGCTCCAGTTCAAAAGAGATCCTTCCTTCCTCTGGCTGATTCCCTCCAGGCAATATATTGAAGGATGTCCACTTACCATGGAGTGGACCACATGCTTTACTCACTGCATACATTCTATTTTATTTATACTTTTATTTATGGCTGTTCTGGATCTTTGTTGCTGGGTAGCCTTTCCTCTGGTTGCCCCCAAAGGGAGCTACTCTCTAGCTGTGGCGTGCAGGCTTCTCATTGCGATGGCTCCTCTTGTTGATGAGCACAGGCTCTAGGGCGTGCAGGCTTCAGTATTTGTAGCAATTGCGCTCGGAAGCTGCAGTTCTTGGGCTCTAAAGCCCAGGCTTAATAGTTGTGGTGCATGAGTTTAGTTGCACCATAGCATGTGGGATCCTCCCGGATCAAGAGATTGAACCTGTGTCTCCTAAGCTGGCAGGTCGATTCTTTGTCACTGAGCCACCAGAGAAGTCCACTGCATCCATTTTAATGCTAATCTCCTCTACAAACACCCTCACACACATCCAGAAATAATGTGTTTCCAGTTTTATGGGCATCCAGTGCCACCTCTAAGTTGACACACAAAACAGGCCATCATCCCAGGTTGCTTCTCAGGGTCATCGTGCATGCCCCCGCTTGCTGTGCTTCTGCCCGCCCCTGGCTCCTCCTTGAGCCTCCTCCCTCTGGACCATGTGCCCACCATGTGACAGCCTCAGCTCTGGGTACCAGTAATGTATAGCTATCTGTCCATCCACCCCTGTCTCCCAGTCATCACCAAGGGCTGTGCTGTGTTCACAGTTCAAAGCCAAGCATTCAGCAGGTGCTCACTAAATGCCCACTGAGTGAGTGACTTTCCTTGAATCATCACAACAGCTCTCCCTGGCTGGTGCTATTAATCTCTCTAGTTCAGAGAGAAAAAAGGCACAGCTGCCCATCTTAGCCTGCCCATGTTCCCATGGCAGAATTCCCCAGATTAGCACGACCTTCACAATTATTCAGATTTCATAAACATGCCTATTCATGGGTCCCACTTCACACCTCACCAACCAGTGTGTCCCAGGGTAGAACCTGGCATTTGTGTTCTTAACAATGCCCTCCGATGAGTGCTTTGATCAGGAAGTTAAAACTTCCTCGCTGGAGATGAGATGCTTATCAAATTAATTTCCCCAGGCTTTGTTCGAGGTAAAAACTAATCAGCCATCTCGTCACTGAGTAACCTCTGACTCAAAGGTTCTTTCTCTGTTCTTTGGATAAATTTTTTTTGGATAACTTAGACTGTTCATCGCTTATCACCACTTGGAGCTGTGAGTGGAAATTCAAGGAGACCAGAGAGAAGCAAAGAAAATTGGTCTGAACACGAATGTTCCCTGGTCTGGGAGAGACAGTGTAACAGCTGACACGATTGGTTTGGATGCATTCATATTGCAAGACATTGATTTATAGAATATTAAATTGACTATCATAATAAACTTTGGTACCAGCACTTGCCTGAGAAGATGTGGGGTCTACGGTTTTTAGGATTAAGCGAGATGATGATTATAAAGTGCTGAGGCCAAGGGCTCCCTGATGTCTTCGTGTACTTGGTCAGTGAAGGTCTCAGCAGATATTATCAAGCTACAGGCTGTCCCTGCGTGAGTTGGTGCCATAGCCCATGCACACTGTAACCTGTCTTCATCTGTCACCGGGAGTTAGCAATGATTCTTAATGCACTGATGTTGAAGGCTTACCTCTGCCATTTGCACCTTCTTTGTTCCTTGAGTCAGGTATCAGCGAAGTGTGTAATTAGATGGAGAAAGGGTATTCTCTTGACAGCTGGTCCCAGAATCTCTCTGCAGTGAAACCCAGCATATTGACTCAACTGAAAGAAATACAGTCTTTTCATATAATTCAATATTGATGTTAAGCTCCTATTGTCTAAAATGGCAGAAAAACATAGTATATAATTTCTCCATATTTTCTGAGATTTCTTATGGGATATTTACATAGTGTGAGGGTGTACGTGTATCCATCCTTCCCTGTTCACCAGTCACTGTAGAAGAGGGATAAAGAGCTCCCGAAAGCTGGGACTTCCCTGGTGGTCCAGTGGTTAAGACTTCATCTTCCAGTGCAGGGGATGTGGGTTCAATCCTTGGTTAGGGAGCCAAGATCCTACATGCTTCATGGCAAAAACCCCCATAAAACAGAAGCAAAGCTGTAAAAAANGAGATCAACCCTGGGAGTTCTTTGGAAGGAATGATGCTAAAGCTGAAGCTCCAGTACTTTGGCCACCTCATGAGAAGAGTTGACTCATTGGAAAAGACTCTGATGCTGGGAGGGATTGGGGGCAGGAGAAGAAGGGGACAACCAAGGATGAGATGGCTGGATGGCATCACGGACTCGATGGACGTGAGTCTGAGTGAACTCCAAGAGATGGTAATGAACAGGGAGTCCTGGCGTGCTGTGATTCATGGGGTCGCAAAGAGTCAGACACGACTGAGCGACTGAACTGAACTGAACTGAAGCTTCATTTATTCTTCTATCAAATGGAGAAAAAGAATAGTACCTACTCCAAAGGATTGTTGTGATAATTTAATGAGATAATGCAGACAAAGTTCTTAACATTCTGTTTAATCCCTGTCTCCCCTTCAGTAGTCTGGGTAGAGGCAAAGCATTTTGTCTTTTTCATTTTGTATTCTGAGCTTGGAAAAGGACTGAGTAAGTAAGTGCTCAATAAAAGAAGGCTGTCTCAGTTGGAAGGAGGGATCCTAGTTTGCAGGGAAAAAGAAATGGAACCAGAGAATGCATCACAAAATCCAGGAGAAGTTGTCTGGACTCTGATATTGTAGATGGTGAGCCTCTCTTGACCTGCTTCAAAATCTTATTGGTTACTGTGTAAAGGATGACCTTCCTGGGGTCCCACATGGAAACTCTAAAGCAGAATCTCTTGTGGCAGGTGGGTCCAGGAACTGGCAAGCTTGCTGAGCCTTCCTAGCCATTCTAACGGAAGCTGTGATTTAAGGGCCTTTGCTAAAGGCAGTGAGTGAACATTGACATTAGAAATGGAGGAAGGTATTTGTAGGACTACATTGGGAAGGACTGATGCTGAAGCTGAAGCTCCAATACTTTGGCCACCTGATGCGAAGAACTGACTCATTTGAAAAGACCCTGATGCTGGGAAAGATTGAAGGTAGGAGGAGAAGGGGACAACAGAGGATGAGATGGTTGGATGGCATCACCGACTCAAAGGGCATGCATTTGAGTAAACCTTGGGAGTCGGTGATGGACAGGGATGCCTGGCGTGCTGCAGTCCATGGGGTCACAAAGAGTCAGACACGACTGAGCGACTGAACCATGAACTGTGCTGGGAACTGAGCCAACACTTCCCTGAATTTCAGACCAGAGAACCAAAGGAAGCGTGGAACCCAGCCAACAGAGTGGACCAACTCCAGATGCTAAAGCTGAAATCAGAATCCCAAGAATCCAGAGGAAGAGTGACAAGGATGCCTCGCGGTACCCAGTGACCTGGGTCTCTTCATCTCACCTTGGGCCACATCTAGAGAATGAGCTGAGTTCTCAGCAAACCCTCCTGACTAAGAGCATGCCTCCCCCTTATTCCACCTGGACTCTGATGTGCAGATAATCACCCCTCACAGGATGGTTCTGAATATATTTATGAGCATCACCAACCCTGGCTTCATCTTATGACATTGTCCTCAACTCCCATTATTGAATATTTACTTTCCTTCCATGCTGTGTTTGCCTGTATGAAAGTTAATTGTTTTGCTCTGAATTATTGTGACTTAAAAGCTCATTGAGCACACTGCCTCATGCCTTTGTGGCTTTCCAGGGTGAAAGTAAATTGAGGGAGCTCTTGTGGATATCAAGTATGCATGTTACAGTAAAATGAATATGTAGGTGACAGGTTTGTGTGACAAAAACCAGGCATTTGCTGAAGGAAAACATAGTGTCTTAGTGTGACTAAATGAAAGTAAAATAAAGTTAACTGCATCATGTCCTAATTAATACAGCCTGAATGATGACTTCTTGATAAGCTGAAAAGTAGATCAATGATGACTATCCAGGAATTAAGTCATTGACCATGAACATGTTGCTGTAACTTAGATTATTTTTGGTAAAAATAATCATTCCTTCTGATTTTTCAAGTTTATCTATTAATATAGATAAAATTATACTCAATAAAACAGCTCTTATTTTACCCAAAACTGAGATATAAATAGAACAAAATGGGAAGATACGGGATACAAGGGCTCTCATATCTCTAAGCCAATGAGAACAGGGTGGAAAGTCACCTGGATTTGTTCAAAGATGCATGGGGCCCCTGTGGTCTTGGATCCAGCTGCGTGTGGACAGAGAGATTGAATCACAAACTTTTTCTCTGAACCAGGAACAATATAGGTTAGAATTTTCACCCTTTGGTTTTAATTGTTCTTCCTTCTTTAAAATGCTGATTAAAAATTTAATTTATTTATTTTAATTGGAGGATAATTACCTCACAACATTGTGGTGGTTTATGCCATACCTTGACATGAATCAGCCACAGGTACACTTATGTCCCTCCATCCTGAACCTCCCTCCCACCTCCTGTCCCCCATCCTGAACCTGCCTCCCACCTCTCTCCCAACTCCATCCCTCTGGATTGTCCCAGAGCACCAGGTTTGAGTGCTTTGCTTCACCCATCGAGTTTGCACTGGTCATATATTTTAGCTATGGTTTTACCAGTAGTCATGTTTGGATGTGAGAGATGGATTATAAAGAAAGCTGAGCACTGAAGAATTGATGCTTTTGATCTGTGGTATTAGAGAATACTCTTGAGAGTCTCTTGGACTGCAAGAAGATCCAAGAACTGGGTGGAAGATCCAGTCCATCCTAAAGGAAATTAGTCCTGAATATTCACTGGAAGAACTAATGTTGAGGTTGAAACTCCAATACTTTGCCCACCTGATGCGATGAGCTGACTTATTTGAAAAGACCCTGTTGCTGGGAAAGATTGAAGGTGGGAAGAGAAGGGGATGACAGAGGATGAGATGGTTGGATGGCATCACTGACTCAATGGACATGAGTTTGAGTAAACTCTGGGAGCTGGTAATGGACAGGGAGGCCTGGCGTGCTGCAGTCCATGGGATCACAAAGAGTCGGACACAACTGAGTGACTGAACTGAACTGAAACACATATACATGTATATTTGAATCTTTTTGCTTTACACCAGAAACTATTACAGCACTGTTAATTAACTATCTATTTTATACATAATGGTGTATATATGTCAATGTCAGTCTCCCAATTTATCCCACCCACAGCCCCTCTCTTGGTGTCCATATGCTTATTTTCTACATCTGCATGTGGCACAATTCTAACCAAAGATCTATACAGGGAACTCAGCACCAGGAACACCCTCTCCTTCACCCATCCTGAGTCAAGCTCCTCTGAGCCTTCTTCTTGTCTAGCCCCTGGTCTTTATCATTGGCCCAGTTAGTCCAGTTTGAGCAAGAATACTGTTGGTTCAGTTTAGCAAAATAAAACCCACCTTTGGTATTAGACTATTCTTGATATCTGATCAAATTCCCTTCCCCACTCTCATCTCTCTGGCCTGCCATCAGCAAGAATCTTGTCCAGTTGATTGAGCCAGAACCCCCTCCTTACTGCCGATGTTTCCTCTCAGTAATTCTCTGTCCTCTGGCTCTCATTGTGCTCCTTGGCCATGATCCCCACTTGGCCCTGTTGAATTCACATTTGAGCCCAATCCCTCTTCCCTCCTGCCAACCCCCATTTCTATAGTCCCTCTTTTGTTTTTAATGTTTTCGTTGCACTGTGTGGGATGCGAGATCTTGGTTCCCCTTCCAGGGGTTGAACCCTGCTCCCTTTGCCACGTAAGCCCAGAGTCTTAACCACTATACTGCCAGGGAAGTCCCTCTATAGCCCCTCTTGAATGAAATCTTCCTTACCATCTTTGACAAGTGTCATGAAGAATTTTTCTCCAACAAATACAGAGTTCATTTTGGAGAGAGGACAATGCCTTGAAATCAGATAGAGATGGTGGTTGTGCAATGTCGTGAATGTGATACCATTGAACTACTCACTTTAAGATGGTTCATTTTCTGAAATTTATTTTATTGAAATATAGTTGATTTACAGTGTTGTTAACTTCTGCTGTACAGCGAAGTGACTCAGTGACACACACACACATATTTCATGTTCTTTCCCACTGTGGTTTATCACAGGATATTGAATATAGTTCCCTGTGGTCTACCGTTGGACCTTGTTGTTTATCTATTCTCTGTATAGTAGTTTGCATCTGCTAATCCCAAACTCCCAATACATCTCTCTCCCATCCTACCTCCCCCTTGGCAGCCACAAATTTGATTTCTCTGTCTGTGAGTAGTTTCTCTTTCATAGATAGGTTCATTTGTGTCCTAGTTTAAATTCCACATATAAGTGGTATCATATGGGATTTATCTTTCTCTTTCTGACTTATTTCACTTAGGAAGATAATCTCTAGGTCCATCCATGTTGCTGCAAATGGTCTTATTTCTGTCCTTTTTATGGCTCAGTCTCCTCTTTATTCTAATATGCTTCATTTTATGATACATGAATTTCACCTGAATGAGAAAATGTGCAAGTAAAAAAAGACTCACTAGGATTTACTCTTCCTAGTGAGGCTATGGGTTGGCTTTTCTCAGGGGGCAGCTCTGTTTCATGCGAGTTTCCTGAGGTCTCTGCTGTGTTTAGCTCAGAGTTCTCCTTGGGGCTGGGCCACCCAAACAGACTTTCATCCTCCAGGGCCGCCCTCCAGAGGCTCTCATGTTGTCTGAGCATCTTCACTCAGGGCAAATGGCTTTCAAGAGGATGAAGCTGAAGCTTAGAAGCCTAGGTTCAAGGGGAGGAGAACTCATTCTGCATCCCAATGGGAGGGGAAGCTTGTGCTTCCAGAGAAGGGTGGCTGGATGGAGTCTTCCTAGGAGATTATCCAACATGTCTATTCCCTGTGTTGCCAAAGCCTGTCCCTGGTCCTTACTCACTAGAGCTGACTTTGCTAGCTGTTCGTTCTCTTTTCATCTGGACACAGAGCTCTGGCAGTTCTCGTCAGTCTACTGGACACAGCACAGGGGATGGAATAAACTTTCTGTCCCTCGAGGAAAGAGCACAGGCTTTACAGACAAGCCATCCTGAGTCTGAATGCCAATTGGAATTGGCATTCCAATGCCAATTCTGCCAAAGGTGACCTTGCCTTTCCAAGTGCCTGAGACTCAGGGCTCCTGGAGCTGCAGGACTTTCTGAGCTCAAACGTGTCAAATCCTGTGCCAAATGGGATGAATTCTTCACTTTCACTCTAGCAGCACTTCCTGTGAATTCAAGGCAAGTGGTTATGGAAAGAAAGGAAAAACATTCAGGTGGGAAGCCAGGGGCTATTTCTCCAGAGCTCACTGTAACAAGGGAGTCAGCCACCATCACTTTGGTTTGGCAGAGACTCAGGCAGACGGAGAAGTTTAGGGTGAAAAGGAGGATTCTGATGTGCTTCGATTGGAGGCTGTTGCCATGGGGAAGGTGGAGTTGGGCTCAGTAGAAATGGGGTGTCCTAAGTGGTCAGTTTAGGGAGCATATTTTGTTTTCTTTGTTTGGTTCTGACTTAGAAGCAGGGGCAAAAATATGGAACCTGGCGGTCATAGACCAAGTTCTAAATGTTCTGGGCTAGCAATCCCACTGCTGGGCATACACACAAAGGAAACCAGAATTGAAAGAGACACATGTACCCCAGTGTTCATTGCAGCACTGTTTATAATAGCCAGGACATGGAAACAACCTAGATGTCCATCAGCAGCTGAATGGATAAGGAAGCTGTGGTACATATACACAATGGAGTATTACTCAGCCATTAAAAAGAATACATTTGAATCAGTTCTAATGAGATGGACGAAACTGGAGCCTATTATACAGAGTGAAGTAAGCCAGAAAGAAAAACACCAATACAGTATACTGATACACATATATGGAATTTAGAAAGATAGTAATGATGACCCTGTATGTGAGACAACAAAAGATACATGGACGTATAGAATGGACTTTTGGCATCTGAGGGAGAGGGAGAGGGTGGGATGATTTGGGAAAATGGCATTGAAGCAAGTATACTATCATGTAAGAAATGAGGCGCCAGTCTATTTTCGATGCAGGATGTAGGATGCTTGGGGCTGGTGCACGGGGATGATCCAGAGAGACAATGTGGGGTGGGAGGTGGGAGGGGGATTCAGAATTGGGAGCTCGTATACACCTGTGGTAGATTCTTGTCGATGTATGGCAAAACCAATACAGTATTGTAAAGTAGAATAAAATAAAAATTAAAAAAAAAATGTTCTGAGCTGATTGTAGCTGCACAGGTTAGGGTTTCTCTTCCTGGCCTGGCTGTTGCAGAGGTGGTATCTCAGAGTTCTGTTGTCATCTCTAAACTGGTCATTTTGCTTGTACATTTAATCTCTCAGAGTGTAACTCCTAGGAGGCTCTGTTTCTTCACCTGTACAGTGGGGGAAATAAAATCCCTTCAGAAAATTAAGTATATGATATGTGCTATCTGAAGCATGTTTCTTTTCTGCAACCATTTGTATGCTTTCACCTCCAAAGACAAGTAGTCAATCAAATGTGAGGATTGCTGTAGCGTGCCTTGGCAATTTGTTTCTTAAGCCTCAGAAACCTCAATGCTGTCTGGTTTCCTCTGTCTCCTTTCCATCTTAACATTACTTTTAAAATGCTTGCTTCCATTTTGGGCAGGTTTCATGGCCAAGTAAACCAGCATGGTTTGGGGGTTGCTGAGAGCCCCATAAAATAGAGTTAGGAGAGGCTAGAGGAAGGACCTGGGGGTCTCATGTTTGCTGGGAGAAGACTCATAGCCTCTGCAAAAATTTTCAACTGTGTATAGCATCTTATTTATTTATTTAATATTTATTTTTTAATTAATTTGTTTGTTTGGCTGCACTGGGTCTTAGTGTATGGGAGATCTTTAATCCTCAATGCAGCATATAGAATCTTTTAGCTGTGGCATGTGGGATCTAGTTCCCTGACCAGGGATTGAACCTGGCTCTCTGCATTTGGAGCAGGGAGTCTTAGCTACTGGACCACCAGGGAATCCCCCATGGAGCATCTTTGTAAGCAAAGAATTCAGGAGACGGTGCAGCAGCGTGTAATGCTCCCTAATAAATCTTTCAGGAGTAATGCATGTGGCAAATCAAGACCTCTGGGAAATGGCCCTCAAGGGCCATCACAAGTGTTGTCATTCTCAACAGCAATCTCCCTCCAGCCTTTACAAGTAAGGATATGGTGTTGATCAAAATAAACTGAAATGTGGTCTCCGATGAAGGTATCACACACTCAAACAAAGGGCTTGCAGGCAGGACCCTGGGCACGGGTTCCTTCTGAGCCATCCTCTCAGAATCATCTCCTAGGACAGAACCAGGCTAATGAGGGTTGGGACTTGAGAATGTGATATGGAGGAACAAATCTGACTCCATATTAGATCTATTTATTTAACTTTAGCCTTTGTATTCTATTGCTTTGGCTTCAAAATGAGAATGTTGCCTAGAGCCTAAAATATACAGGTGAGCCCATACTCAAGGGTCTGATCTCTAAAGGTATAGCATTTTCCCATTCACACAGAGATTTAAAAAAAGTTGCAGAACAGAGAATAATATTTGTCTTGTTGGAGGTGTATAAGACTATCCTCAGCTGACCTATGTGGACAGCTGCAAAAACAAAGGATTCTGACACCAAGAAATTTGCAACAATGAACTGCACCCCTCCCTCACCTTGCTTTTAAAGCAGCTTTGTTGAAACCCTTCAAAGACTTGAGGGTCTTTAGGTAAAGTTACCCATCTCCTTGCATGGGCCTGCAATGAACTTTACTCCCCTTCAAACTCCTGTGTTTCGGTTTGTTTAACTTATTTGCAGAGTACATCAGGAGAAACACTGGGCTGGAGGAAGCACACGCTGGAATCAAGATTGCCAGGAGAAATATCAATAACCTCAGATGTGCAGATGACACCACCCTTATGGCAGAAAGTGAAGAGGAACTAAAAAAGCCTGTTGATGAAAGTGAAAAAGTTGGCTTAAAGCTCAACGTTCAGAAAACGAAGATCATGGCATCTGGTCCCATCACNTCATGTATGGATGTGAAAGTTGGACTGTGAAGAAAGCTGAGAACCAAAGAATTGATGCTTTTGAACTGTGGTGTTGGAGAAGACTCTTGAGAGTCTCTTGGACTGCAAGGAGATCCAACCAGTCCATCCTAAAGGAGATCAGTCCTGGTGTTCATTGGAAGGACTGATTTTGAAGCTGAAACTCCAATACTTTGGCCACCTGATGCAAAGAGCGGACTCATTTGAAAAGATCCTGATACTGGGAAGGATTGAGGGCAGGAGGAAAAGGGGACGACAGAATGAGATAGTGGGATGCATCACTGACTCAATGAACATGGGTTTGGGTGGACTTGGAGTTGGTGACAGACAGGGAGGCCTAGTGTGCTGCAATTCATGGGGTCGCAAAGAGTCGGACATGACTGAGCGACTGAACTGAACTGAACTGAGCCTCATTGTGCATTGGCCACAGGGACTTGTGATCGATAACAAGAGTGGGAAACTAAGAGGTAGAACCCTAAATATTGCAGACAGGAAAAAAAAAACCCAAATTAAAAAATAAAAACAGAAAAATAAATATATAAGCATACAAGCAAAAAACATGCAAAAAATGAACATACAAANCATTGGCCACAGGGACTTGTGATCGATAACAAGAGTGGGAAACTAAGAGGTAGAACCCTAAATATTGCAGACAGGAAGAAAAAAACCCAAATTAAAAAATAAAAACAGAAAAATAAATATATAAGCATAAAAGCAAAAAACATGCAAAAAATGAACATACAAATGAACACACGTGCACACACACATTACTTAGACCCAGGAGGGCCAGTTGCCAGGAGAGGGAATAGAATCTACACTGTGTGCAGCTAGCCAGGCTGGGTATGTAGTCCACTCAGCATCTTTAGCAGCATCAGTCCTCTGCTCTCCCCAACCCACTTCTGCATTGGAATATCTATGTTTTCTCTCTGGCTTATATTCCAACCACATCCCTGAGCTATAGAAATAAGGCTGGATTCATTTGAGCGGCTTACTTGCAACAAGATTGCTGTGTTACTATGCCCAGCCTTGCTCTGCTAGCCACACAACAGGCCAATAAATCTGAGACACAAGGTGTTGAGGCAAGGCATACTTTATTTGGAAAGCTGGCAGACTGAGAAGATGGCAGAATAACGTCCCCAAAAAAACCACCTTGTCAGGGTCTAGATGCCAGATTTTTTAAATAAAAACAGAGAGAGAGGGGAGGTGAGGAAGTTAAAAAAATAAAAAATAAAAAAGGCCCTTAGTCTTGCAAATATCTCTTGGAATGGCTGGCCTCTGGAAGGGGTGGTGTTCATTTCTTCCTTCCTGTAGCCATCTACAGGTGGACAAGGTCCTGAACAAAAGCATTTTGGTTAAACATTCAGGCAGAGGGGCAGGGTTCCCTAAACAGGCTGTTAGGTATGGACAGTGTCCTTTTAGTGAACAAAAGCAACAGGAAGCAAAGTTAAAGAAATGGCTCCTACATAGAGTCGGGCTTCCCTGGTGGCTCAGATGGTAAAGAATCTGCCTGCAATGTGGGAATTTGGGTTCAACCCATGGGTCAGAAGATCCCCTGGAGAAGGAACTGGCAACCCACTCCAGTATTCTTGCCTGGAGAATCCCACGGATAGTGGAACCTGACAGGCTACAGTCCATGGGGTTGCAAAGAGTCGGACATGACTGAGTGACTATCCACACACACGGAGTTAGTTCTTCCCCGTAACAGTTGCAAATAAGGCAAACTTTGTCCAAATAACAACTCTTTGGGGGTCCATTATCTTTCTGCCTGAACTAAAGTGTTTTACAACTTATTATTATGCAGAAATATTATGCAGTGGATTAAAAACAAATAATTCATTAATCTGTATTTTGTTTTCTTCAAGGGGACACCTAAAGTAGAGTTAAAACTCAGACAATCAAATAAAACCCAGGACTAAGAAAAGACTCTTTGAACAGAAAGTCATTACATAAGGGGAAGTTTGCAGATAATTTCAGGCAAAGTTGGAGTATTGACTACTTGGATTTGCTTCTATGAAGCTGGTGTCTATTTTTTAAATGTCACATTTAATTGTTTTGCTTTAAGAAAGGATCAACATGTTCTTAGAGTAATGTGAAAAAAAAAAAACCAACCCAGAATAGATTACATCTAAAAATTAAAATGCTCCTTGTGGCTTTATACAAAGAAATATCTGTTAGAGATGGTACTTGTAGGAGGGCAATTGCTTAAAACTGCCTTCTAAAAGACCTTACTACCTTATCAGGACTTCATTAATCTAATGTTTATAGGCAATATAATATATTATTTGAAATAGGCAATATTTCAAAATTGTAAAACATAAAATAGGTTCAGGCATCTGACATTTGCATATAAATAGAAAAGACCTCAGATCTATGATAGTAGGGAAAAATGATTTTCTACACTTTTTATATAATTTTCACTAAATTAGCCTTTAAAATGTCCTTGTTATGTAGATTGATTTTTTTTATTCCCTATTTAAACAAGGGAAAAAAAAATTTCCCCAAAGAAATAGCTCATAAGGCTGTTGAACTCCATGAAAAGATTCATTACTCAACCCTAGATGGATCTGGAGAAATACATGAAATGAGAGTTTCCCTGTCCTATACTCACTGATTCACTCCTCATCTTCTCTATCAGAGTTTAAGGGTCCAGTGGGGACCTCCTGCTTCCTCTAGGATAACTCAGTATGTTCTGAAAAGTTCTCTGCAAGTCCAGCATCTATGGATTGAAACAACATGAAGTTCAAGAAATGTTTCCCGGCTTATCATATTGCTATCTTGGGAGGGTTGCAGCCGATTCTTTCTCTTGGGAGATTTCAGCCGGGTCTCTCTTTCTCTCTTTTTAAAATTGAAGTATGAGGAAGACCCGGGTTCAGTCCCTGAGTTGGGAAGATCTCCAGAGGAAATGGCAACCCACTCAAGTATTCTTGCCTGGAAAATCCCATGGACAGAGGAACCCGGTAGGCTACAGTCCATGAGGTCGCAAAGAGTCGGACACGACTAAGCGACTTCACTCACTCACTCACTCAAGTTGATTTACAATGTTGTCTTAGTTTCAGGTGTACAGCAGACAAGCAAGCAAGCCAAGTCGCTTCAGTTCCTTCAGGGGACCTTCCCAATCCAGAGATGGAACCCATGTCTCCTGAATTGGTGGCGGGTTCTTTACCACTAGCACCACCTGGGAAGCCCCCCGGTATACAAAGTCATTCAAATACACACACACACACACACACACACACACACACACATATATGTATGCATTCTTGTTCAGATTCTTTCCCCCTACGGTTATTACAAAATACTGAATACAGTTCCTGTGTTACACGATAGATCCGTATTGGTTATCTATTTTCTATAGAGTAGTGCAAATATGTCAGTCCCAAACTCCTAATTTATCCCTCCCTCCCCTTGTTTTCCCCTTTGTAACAATAAGTTTGTTTCTATGTGTGTCAGTCTACTTCTGCTGTGTATATAAGTTCATTTGTATTTTTTTTTAGATTTTGCATATAAACGATGTCATATGATATTTGTCTTTATCTGACTTATTTTACTTAATATGATAATCTCTAGGTCCATTCATGTTCCCTAGGTTGCTACCATGTCTTGGCTATTGTAAATAGTGCTGCAATGAACATAGGGGTGTGGGTATATTTTTGAATTAGAGTTTTCTCCAGATATATGCCCAGGAGTAGGATTGAAGGATCACATAGAAACTCTCTTTTGTTACTTTTTTAAGAAACCTCCATCTTGTTCTCCATAGTGCTGCACCAATTTATGTTCCCACCAACCATGTAGGAAAGAAATACCATGTTCTTGGACTGGAAGAATCAATATTGTCAAAATGACTACACTACCCAAAGCAACATACAGATTCAGTGCAATCCCTATCAAGTTACCAATGGCATTTTTCATAGAACTAGGAACAGAAAGTTTTAAATTTGTATGGAAACACAAAAGCCTGCTCCCTCTCTTGTAGGGCTCTGGGTGGTATGTGTAAGACTGGGTCATGCCCCTAACTGTATTGGTTTTCTAGCTCTGCTTCAGTCGGGGTAGCTTACAGCACACACCTGGATTGTCTGTCCTGTGGATCAGAAGTCCAGGTGGGACTCCAGCCTCTCCTGTGCTGTCGACCTGAGCTCTTACCTGGAGGCTCTGGGGGAGATTCTCAGTTTGGGCAAAGTCTGTTCTTTGGGGTTGCAGGGCTGGGGTCCCCATTTTCCTGTTGGCTGCCAGCAGGAAACCTGTGAGTTCATCAAGGTCAGGTACATTTCCTGTCTTTTCATCTTCAAACCGGCAGTGAGATGCTGGATCCCGTCAGTGCTTGGGATCTCTGAGTTTTGTTGCTCTCTCTTCTGCCTCCTGCTAGAAAAGACCTCTGATTTTAAGGGCTTAGATTGATCCCAGTGAGATAATCGAAGTTACTCTTCTACTCTGCTGTACAGCAGAAATTAATACAACATTATAAATCAACTGTACTTAAATACATTTTTAGAAAGATCTCCTTCTCTCAGGCCATCTCTGTGCACAGAGATGGATTTCTGTCTTGGAAGTAGTTCTATACCATGTTACAATCACAAATGACTTGTGACCACTGCTGTCTCCACTGCAGACATGGTTGAGAATTACCAGATGAAGCCCATAGGCATCAAAAGAGGGGATAGCTTTGCCTGGAGATTCTCAGGGTTTAATAATCATGTCTTTGCGGCTGTAAATGGCAAAACAGTGAATCTGGATATGGTGCTTAGAGTGATGTTTGCAGGGCAGAATCTGTGTCTGGGTTTCTTTACAACTAAATTTGCTATAGTTATTATCAAAGACTGATTTAGTTTAATAATATTAAAGGCCTATGGCTCTTAAAATCAGCTTTATTATTGAAACTTGAAGAAAACCACTGCTATTTTGAGAGTAAAACTCCCCACCTCTCCTTTGCAGGTTAATTCAAGCTTCTACATTTTATAGCATGAGAACCACAGGGAGAAAGGACTCTTTGCTACTGACAAGGTGTTGTTGTTGTTGTTGAGTCGCTCAGTTGTGTCTGACTCTGTGCGACCCCATGGACTGTAGCCTGCCGGGCTCCTTTGTCCATGGATTGCCCAGGCAAGAATACTGGAGTGGGTTGCCATTTCCTCCTCCGGGGGATCTTCCAGACCCAGGGATCGAACCCATGTCTCCTGCACTGGCAGGGGGATTCATCACCACTGAGCAGAGCCTGTTTGAAGCCATGGAGTATTTTTGCTTTGGGTTCCAAATGACATCAGGGTCTTTGCTAGAGGCTGTGTAGGTTAGCCAGGCCAGGGCCCAGCTCTGCCTAATGTATCCATCACATGAGCTGTTATTCCAAAAACACAGCTTTGCTGAATGTGTTGGTCCACATAGGAAAACATTGGGTGGCTGGAAGATACTGGACATGGGCAATGAAATTATGAACATTGTCTTATAGTCATTTTAGCAGTTTTTTCCAAAATAGCACTTTTATAATATTTACTTACATTGAAATAAGATAATACCTCAAATCAACATTTCAAAGATATTTTCAGAGTGTACAAATTGCTCGTGATGCAATTTTAGTGAGAAAAGAAGGGTATGGAATTCTATTTATAGCATCTCTCTATATAAATCAACCACTAGCAGAAAATAGGCCATGATTTTCAGTTGCAGTTATCTCAGGGAGATGAGAAGTAAAGAGGCTGTGTCTCCTTGTTTATTCCTTCCTGGATTCTACTCCCCACAAACACAATAGTGGTTCATTATTTTCTAATTAGCAAAGATACACACTTCGTCTTTTTTTTTTTTTTTAATAGAGAACCATAGGGGTATCATTCATTTTAGGGTTTTTTTNATCCTCCTTTGCCCCCTTATTTTATTATTTTTATATTCATTTAATTGCATTTATTTTGTTATCTGTTGTTATTTTTCTAAATTTATATTTCCCCCTTTGTTTTTTTTTTTTTTTTTAATAGAGAACCATAGGGGTATCATTCATTTTAGGGTTTTTTTTTCCTTTCATTTTAAAAATTGTTTATTTTTATAACTTTTAAAATTTTATATATTTATGTACTTTTGGCTGTGCTGGGTCTTCATGGCTGCAGGGCTTTTCTCTGGCTGTGGCAAGCTGGGGCTGCTCTAGCTGCGGTGTATAGACTAGCCGCAGTGGCTTCTCTTTGGTGGAGCACACGCTCTCGGGCATGCAGGCTTCAGTAGTTGCAGCACGTGGGCTCAGTAGCTGTGGCTCCTGAGCTCTGGAGTAGAGGCTCAAACGTTGTAGCGGTTGGGCTTAGCTGTTCCATGGCATGTGTGATCTTCCTAGACCAGGGATCAAACCCATGTCCCCTGCATTGGCACGTGGATTCTTTACCACTGAGCCACCAGTTGTTGTTGTTCAGTCACTCAGTCGTGTCCGATTCTTTGTGACCCCATGGACTGCAGCACACCAAGCTTCTCTGCCTTTCACCACCTCCCAGAACTTGCTCAAACTCGTGTCCGTTGAGTCAGTGATGCCATCCAACCATCTCATCCTCTGTCATTCCCTTCCCCTCCTGCCTTCAATCTTTCCCAGCATCAATGTCTTTTCTAATGAGTCAGTTCTTCGCATCATGTGGCCAAAGGATTGGAGTTTCAGCCTCCGCATCAGTCCTTCTTATGAATATTCAGTACTGATTTCCTTTGGGATTGACTGGTTTGATCTTGCAGTCCAAGGGACTCTCAAAAGTCTTCTCCAAAGCTACCAGGAAAGTCTAACTTAATTTTTTTATTTATTTAAAATGCGCATTCATTTATTTATTTGGCTACACAGGGTCTCAATTACAGCATGTAGGATCTGTCCCCTGACCAGGCATCCTGCATAGGGAGCACAGAGTCTTAGCCACTGGCCACCAGGGGAGTCTTTCTGTTTTTCAATTTAATTTTTAAAAATTGAAGTATAGTTGATTTATTAATACAATGTTGTATTAGTTTCAGGTGTACAGCAAAGGGATTCAGTTGTTTATCTACATTAATGATGTAACTAGATCTAGATCTATTCTTTTTCAGATTCTTTTCCCTCATAGGTTCTTACATTTGAGGATTTTAAGGGGCCCAGCATATGTGCCTAGCAAGGTGACACTTGGGCCTGCAGAAAATCACCATTTCCTCTGACAAATGTGTTTCCTTCTACTAAATCCATCTTGCTCCACTGAGAAACACAGTTTCCTAGTTGATGAGAAAGAAGAATTAGGAAAACAGTGATACATCACAGCCTCCAAAACACCAATTCCTTTATTTCCCCTGAAATAAAGGCCTTAAACACACACCTGTGTGTCTGACCAAGTATCATAAATTCAGTTGCCTGTAGGGTCTGGCAGGCTGGACCTCCTAAAAGTGCCGCCCAGGGATTTGCTAACACATCTTTGTATGTTGGTCTTCCCAACTTGGGGCTTTGCTAAACATTTCATTTTATCATTTCAGCTTTACTGAAATAAATACCCCTCATCCAAGGTAAGGAGCAGGGGCTGTGCTTTGCTGGAGCAGCCGTGAAGAGATACCCCATACCCAAGGTAAGAGAAACCCAAGTAAGATGGTAGGTGTTGCAAGAGGGCATCAGAGGGCAGACACACGGAAAACAATCTCACAGAAAACTAGTCAATCTAATCAGACTAGGACCACAGCCTTGTCTAACTCAGTGAAACCAAGCCATGTCTATGGGGCAACCCAAGACAGGCGGGTCATGGTGGAGAGGGCTGACAGAACGTGGTCCACTGGAGAAGGGAATGGCAAGCCACTTCAGTATTCTTGCCTTGAGAATCCCATGAACAGAATGAAAAGGCAAAATGATAGGATACCAGAAGAGAAACTCCCCAGGTCATTAGGTGCCCAATATGCTACTGGAGATCAGTGGAGAAATAACTCCAGAAAGAATGAAGGGATGGAGCCAAAGCAAAAACAATACCCAGTTGTGCATGTGACTGGTGATAGAAGCAAGATCCGATGNGTTTTTCCTGTGGTCATGTATGGATGTGAGAATTGGACTGTGAAGAAAGCTGAGAACCAAAGAACTGATGCTTTTGAACTGTGGTGTTGGAGAAGACTGGACTGCAAGGAGATCCAACCCTTGGACTGCAAGGAGATCCAACCAGTCCATTCTGAAGGAGATCAACCCTGGGATTTCTGTGGAAGGAATGATGCTAAAGCTGAAACTCCAGTACTTTGGCCACCTCATGAGAAGAGTTGACTCATTGGAAAAGACTCTGATGCTGGGAGGGATTGGGGGCAGGAGGAGAAGGGGACGACCGAGGATGAGATGGCTGGATGGCATCACGGACTCGATGGATTCGAGTCTGAGTGAACTCCGAGAGATGGTGTTGAACAGGGAGGCCTGGCCTGCTGCAATTCATGGGGTTGCAAAGAGTCGGATACAACCGAGCGACTGAACTGAACTAAGATACGACTGACAAAACTGTCCATTCTTTTTTTTTTTAAATTGAAGTATAGTTGATTTAGATGTTGTGGCAATCTCTGTTGTACAGCAAAGTGATTCAGTTATACACATATATACATTCTTTTTTATATAGCCTTTTCCATTATGGCAAAAATGAACTTCTCTACAAAATATAAATTGTACCTTCTTAAAGTGTACAGCGTCATGATTTGACTACTTAGAAATACTTTGTGGAAGAATTACCCTTTGATTATTTAATACCCATCAAATCCTTAGGCACTCTTTTGTTTTGGAAACACTTAAGACTTACTCTCTTAGCAAGTGTCAAGTACACACGGTATTATTTTTTTAACTTTGAAAAAAATTTTATATCGGATTATGGCCAATTAGCAAAGTTGTGATAGTTTCAGGTGAACAGCAAAGGGACTCAGCCATCCATATACACGTATCCTTTCTCCCCCAAACTCCCCTCCCATTCAGGCTGTCACATAATGTTGAGCAGAGTTCCCTGTGCTATACAGTAGGTCCTTGGTTATCCATTTCACACAAAGTACTAGTAACTATAGTCATGACCATGTATTAGCTTTCTATAGCTTACTCAACTTATAACTGGAAGTTTTACCTTTTGACTAACCCCTTATCCCTCACCCAGCCCCTGCTAATTACCATTCTACTCTCATTTTATATGAGTTTGACTTTTTATTTATTCTACATATAATCAAAATCATATGGTATTTGCCTTTCTCTGTCTGGCTAATTTCACTTAGCATAATTCCTTCAAGATTTGTCCATATGGTTTCATATGGCAAAATTTTCTCATTTAAAAAAAAGTCTGAATAATATTAATATTCCATTGCATGTATACACTGCATCTTTTAAAAAATATTTATTTATTTATTTGGCCATGCTGAGTCTTATTTTGACCTGTGGGGTCTAGTTCTCTGAACAGGGATCAAACCCAGGCCTCCTTCTTTGGGAGCTCAGAGTCTTAGCCACTGGACCACCAGGGAAGTCCCTACACTACATCTTTACCCATTCATCTGTTCATGAATCCTTGGGCTACTTCCACATCTTGGCTATTGTGAATAATGCTGCAGTATATATGGGGGTATAGATGGGAGCAAGGTAGTAGAAAACGCCTGTTTCACCATTTTGCTGACATCACTAGTTAGACATTTGAGTGAACTGGTCAGGCACACCTAGTTTTCCATTACAAAGATTATCATCATGGAAAGTGGAGTAATTACATTTTTATGCCAGTAGTAGCAAAGACATTTCAGTCCATAGAATGCTACCTTCATTCATTTTCTCTTATCTCTGATCATGCCAATAACTAAATTTGCATACAACTCATGAGTAATGGTTTATTTTAAAGAAAATAAAGAAAGACACTCATAAAACAAAAGAAATCCTATTTGAATTCTCCTAAAAAGACCAAAGTGAAATCTTTAATTTAGCTTTTCTGGGCTCTTACACACATCCACATCCCAGTCCTGGATCCACACATTTTGTCATATGTGTATTTGAAGTTGTATTGAAAGGGGATAAACTAAATTAGTTTTTTGTTGAGCCAAATGGTTTCTGGCATGAATTATGCATCATTCATGTAAGGCACAAATCTAAAAGCACAAATAAGTAAATGTCACTTCTGAGTTTTCCTCAAAGAGCACTCTGATTCAAAGCATACTATGGACACAAACACTGCGACTCTTCTTTTAAATGTCAAATAATGCAAAATTTACTCTCTGTACTTAAAAATTTGTCTCTCTCTCACTCTCATTCTCTGGGATGTCCATGAAATATTTATGAAGAATATCATTAGTAAATGAGTTTAGAAAATTCAGTAAGTTTTTTGCTACGAGGTCTAAATGTAAGTGGTTTGGTGGTATGACTTATGAACTAAATTACAACCCACCAGCATTGTAGAAAAAGGTCATGTGTTCACTACATCTCTAAGGATCATCAGTGACTTACCAAAATAATTACTTAAATCAGCTTTCTATGAGGAAGAACTTCGATGTGAATTCTAAGTCCTTTGTTTTGCTGAGAATGCTAAAATGAAAAAAAAAATCCTAATAATTGGGAGATGTTTATTATCATAGGTTTTCATAGTCAAAATGTCATGCAGTGACTTCTCATTATTTATTTCCCCTAAGGATTTTGATCGTTCTGAGTTCCATTCCCTTGGGATGATGATGTCTGAGAAAATGTTATCAGCAGGTAGGATAGTTGGTGTATTTAACATTTTGGAGAACAGGCTCGGTTGCAATGATGTATATCCCCAGGAAGTAAGTGATGGTGATATCCCAAACCAAGAAGTGTCCCAGAGCCTAATTACAGACAGGTGATGGTTTTAGCAGTGAAGGCTTTTGTTAGAGTGATATCCACCTGAATATTTGTAAGAGCAGGGATAATGCCATGTCCTGGGCACAAATCTCATAAGTCAGCACCATCGTTGGGACCTCCCTGGTGGTCCATCGGCTAAGACTCCTCACCCCCAGGGGGCTGGGGTTTAATCCCTAGTCAGGGAACTTGATCATACATGCCACGACTAAGACCCAGTGCAGTCAACACATAAATATACATTAAAAAATAATTATAAAAAGTCCAACACCATCATTTGCTTTTCCATCCAATGATTAAGTGTATGTGACACAGGCAGTTGTCTCTGGGCTGTTTTCAGGGTCAACAAGATGCATGAAACAGTGTTTTCCACAGGTCACTCTACTAAAGCTCCTTATTAAAAATCAGATGTTACCCTTGCTTTATGGCTGAGAAGGCAGTGATGGAGTAGATCATGTGTATTATGTATTTTGGGAGAGGGAAGTATTGGTCCACGTTTTTTTAATCCTGTACTTTACAACCATGACTATCTTAAGTACTGAAACTCTACAGAGTAAGAATCAGTTTATATCAAATTCTCTTTCTCGGAATGTCCTTTCTTGTTCTTACCATGTATCTTTACACTCAACATCTCCAGTCTCAGTCCAGCCTTTGTGCAAAGCCCACTCTGATTCCTGGCTCTCTTCTTTTCCCTGAGGCCCTCGAATACTTTCAGTCTGCAGTACATTATTTAATAATCAAGTGTGAGCATTTGCTTGTTTTCCCAATGAGATTATGACTGACCTCAGTGAAGGAAACATTTCTTATAAGTGTTTCTTCCTTGACTTGATATCCATCTGGGTATGTATATAAATAACCTCAGATAATGCAGATGACACCACACTTATGGCAGAAAGTGAAGAACTAAAGAACCTGTTGATGAAAGTGAAAGAGGAGAGTGAAACAGTTGGCTTAAAGCTCAACATTCAGAAAATTAAGATCATGGCATCTGGTCCTATGACTTCATGGCCAATAGATGGGGAAATAATGGAAACAGTGACAGACTTTATTTTCTTGGGCTTCAAAATCACTGCAGGTGGTGACTGCAGCCATGAAATTAAAAGACACTTGCTTCTTAGAAGAAAAGCTATGACCAACCTAGACAGCATATTAAAAGGCAGAGACATTATTTTGGCAACAAAGATCCATCTAGTCAAAGCTATGGTTTTTCCCATAGTCATGTACGGATGTGAGAATTGGACTATAAAGAAAGCTAAGCACCAAAGAATTGATGCTTTAGAACTGTGGTGTTGNTTAAAAGGCAGAGACATTATTTTGGCAACAAAGATCCATCTAGTCAAAGCTATGGTTTTTCCCATAGTCATGTACGGATGTGAGAATTGGACTATAAAGAAAGCTAAGCACCAAAGAATTGATGCTTTAGAACTGTGGTGTTGAAGAAGGCTCTTGAGAGTCACTTAGACTGCAAGATCAAACTAGTCAACCCTAAAGGAACTTATTTCCGAATGTTCATTGACAGGACTGATGCTGAAGCTGAAACTCCAATACTTCAGCCACCTGATGCAAAGAACTGACTCATTTGAAAAGACCCTGATGCTGAGAAGGATTGAAGACAGGAGGAGAAGGGGATGACAGAGGATGAGATGGTTGGATGGCATCACCAACTTGATGGATGTGAGTTTGAGCAAACTCCAGGACTTGGTAATGGACAGGGAAGTCTGGCATGCTGTAGTCCATGGGATCTCAAAGAGCTAGACATGACTGAGCAACTGAACTGAACTGATGTAGGAGGCACTGGAAATATGGTGTTCATTGACTGGTGAGAATCTGATATACTAAGCAGACTGAATTGTAACTGGTTTTAATTAGTTGGGAAGGATCTGGTAATTCAAGTCTACCGAAAGACACGACACCATGAGGACTGTGGCCAGGCTGAAAGCCAAGACATTGAACTGAAGATGAGCAGTGGGAGATGGACAAAGTGCAAAGCCCCTGTGGGCTCTTCATGAGAAAAAGAAGTTCACCTGAGCCAAGGTCTGCACGAGAGGTATATGTTTAGTATTAGCAACTTGATAGAAAAATTAAAAGCCAGCAAATCAATGAGACACATCGTGAAGTGTAGGATACCATGTTTTAGTGTCTGAAATGGCTACAAATCTATAAATTATTAATCAGAGAGAAAATCAAAACTGTGCCCAGGGACTTTGCTGGTAGTCCAGTGGTTAAGACTTGAGCTTCCAGTGCAGGGAGCCTGGGTTCCATCCCTGGTCAGGGAACTAAGATCCCATGTGCCATGTGGATCAGCTAAAATGAATTAAACCAACAAAAGGATGAGTCACCAATCTTAAAAAACACACACACACACAACTGTGCCCACTGGCAGAGATCTGGCAGGATTGTAGAGGCTTGCCAGGGTAGCTCAGGATTCTGGGTCTAGGGAAAACAACTTTGAGCATGATCTTATGTTTTGGGACATTGTCTGGTGATACAAATGGTGCTGTTACATCTAGAATCACAAAATGTTTCAGACCTTGCTCTTCCTCTGTTAACTCTGGACTCTCTTTTCTCCTTTTTTTCTCCCTCTCCCTCCGTTTCCTCTCCCCCTTCAACACCATTTCTTTTGAGAAAATGCATTCTGTTCATTTCTCTTATTTCTTAATTTTTTTTACTGCCTGCCTAAAGCTCATCACCTTATCTCTTTTTTGAAGGTGATATAGAATTTATTGTTTGAATTTAATTTATACTTATTAAGTGACACTTTTTTTTAGTGNATATTTACTCATAAATGTGTCTGTAACAGCTTTAAAATGATTTCTACAGCCTCAGTCTCAAATGCCACCCTTTTACCTTATTCTTCCTTATTTATAACTGCCGGGAAAGATTTTTTTTTTAGGGGACCTGCACTTTTATTGGGCAAGAAAAAAAAAAAACTTGGCATGACCTAAATTTCATCTATCACCTTTTGTTTATTTTGGTTGTGAATATAAAATAGTATTAGAGTAATTTAACATCCTACTGCATGGTAAAATTGAAAAAGATAAATAAGATTGTTGCCTTTTCTGTTCTGCCTGAATAGATTTAAACACATCTGGAGAAATTTAAGGATACAAATGAGAAAGTACAAGAGAAAGACGCAAGAACGTGTAATATTAAATAGCAAAGTAGATAAGATGAAAAATATGAAAGGAGATAAACCCTTTAAAGGAGCAACTTAGGGTTAAGGAGCAATTTAGGATAAAGGAGTAATCAGGGTTCCTACCTGGTTGCTCGTGAGGCAGGCATCAAAGGGGATGAAGTAATTCCTCATCTAGAGACATCCAACTGGTCCAGTCTTCAAGGGCGGGATGGTAGGAGCAAGTGGAGGCACCCCCAGCCTGCTTCACAGGGCTCAGGAATGGTGGGTGTTGTTCAGTTCGCTGACCCCTGCTTTTACTGCTCTAAGCCTCAGAGAAGAGAGGAGGATTCTGGCTGTTGGCTGCCTTTCCTCCAGTATTAAGGTGAGGCAGGAGGTAGACGCCCCACCAAGGGTAAGCCGATCGGAGATTCCTTCCATGTCAATTGATGAGACTAGCAGATAATTGAGAGAAGAGGCTGTGCCCTGCCCAGATAGAAGATAAGAGATCACATATTTCTCATTCTCGAAGCCAGGAGATCTCCCCAACTACACATGCAGAGAAAACTCCTTGAAGGTCAAAAGGGGGGGGGGTGATGCTAAGTGATGCTAATTACCCATAGGCCTCTTCGGTGCAAAACATCTTGGCTGAGAGGTGCTCACACATGGGAAGATCCTGAGATATGCCAAATATAGACTCTGAGCCAGGCAAATCGTGTCCTTCTCCAGCAGATCTGTCTGACCCAGGGATTGAACCCATGCCTCTTATGTCTCCTATGTCAGCAGGCAGGCTTTTTACCACTAGAGCCATCTGGGAAGCTCCTGTGTCATTATACGTTTGTCCAAACCACAGGACGGACAACGTAAGAGTGTAACCCTAATGTAAACCATTGCACTTTGCAAGCCTCACACCTCCTGCTGCCTCTGAGAGGCCATGGCTGGATGACCACATAGTGTGACCCCTCTGGAACTGCTCCAAACAGGTAAACGGGGAACCAGTATATATGGGCATTTTTGCAACAAAGACCAGGTGGTCAGAATATCAAAACATTACTGTTAAAGAAAGAAAACCAGACATCTCGAGTTAATGAATTTAGCACTTTTCTATGTATGGGAAGATGCAAGAGTCTGGTCTCATTGAAACCATTCAAGATATGATAGAAATGTTTCATTAACACCAAAACTGCATTTACAGCTCAAATTAGAGCTACTTTCAGCTTCCTGATATACGAACACATGAAAAAAATTGGGTAAAAGAGAAAAATTAAAGGCAGTTGTGAACATCTGTGTTTCGTTCACTCAGTACTGTCTTCCACATTCCAGTAAAGATTGCTCAAATTCCTGTGAGGACTCGGCCTGCCTCCCTCCCATTCTGTCTGGCAGGGTCGTGTGGGATGCTCAGTCACCCCCTCTCTTGGCTCCAGAGCTGTTCTCATCTCCCAGGACTTCCTCTCTTGTCTGTTCCCTCTCCTGCTCTCAGCTCTGAGTTTGGGATAAACAGAATCCTGGGTTTCTTGCTTTATCTGCTGACAAGAAGTTCTCTCTAGNCTCTCTTGGCTCCAGAGCTGTTCTCATCTCCCAGGACTTCCTCTCTTGTCTGTTCCCTCTCCTGCTCTCAGCTCTGAGTTTGGGATAAACAGAATCCTGGGTTTCTTGCTTTATCTGCTGACAAGAAGTTCTCTCTAGGGGCTGCTGAGCTGGAAGGATGCAGGCTCAGAGCTTGAGGCTGCCAGAGATTGGAGTCAACCTCACCAACCGTTGCTGAACTGAGGGCAGAAAGGTCTGAGAACACAATTTCAGACCGACTTGGGTGTCTGGGACCCAGAAGCCACATCTATCTACCTCTTTCCCCTGACTTTGAACCATTTGGATTTTTTAGGAAGTAATAACCAAAAATATTCCAAAATTTTTTTTATAATATTTCAGCTCAAAATCTATTTATACTCAACATCAGAATCTATTTATACTCAACATCACCACTTTTGTTATCTGGACTTTTTAGTTCCCAGGAGCTGTTAAACAGCAAATTAGGAGGACAAACTGCTAGTGGTGGTCTCAGGGAGAAAAAAGAGAGGGCTGGTTAAAAGGATGCCTTTTAAGAGCAATAAAAACAAAGCCAAATGCATGGGAGGCAGTCAGTGTAGGGACGCATCATTGCACAAACCTGAAAAGTTCCCCAACGTCAAATTTACATGCAAACAAACTGAAGTGAAACCAAGCAGGACTCTGTGGGGCCCTCCGAGCAACAAAAACCCTTCTGTGTTCCCTGTTTTTTGTTTGTAGGAAAAGAGATTTCTTTCTCCTAGACCTTCCTTGAGCTCCAAAGGGCAGATTTAAACAGTTGCAGATCAGGGAAGAGAGAGGGTACGGAAGCAAAAGAGGGGCAGTCAAGCAGCAATAGTGCAGCCTCGGGGCAGGGTACTGGTTCCTCCTCGAGGGACACACAGAACAATCTGATACATCTCTGAGTTCTTCTAAATAACTAAGGCCCCCACCCAAGGGAAGGATGGTGATTTCAGGCTGAGCACAAGCACATGCGGAGCTTCCCTGGTGGCTCAGATGGTAAAGAATCTGCTTACAATGCAAGAGACCTGGGTTTGAACTCTGGGTCAGGAAGATCCCCTGGAGAAGGGAATGGCTGCCCATTCTAGTATTCTTCCCCGGAAAATCCCATGGACAGAGGAGCCTGGCAGTCTGCAGTCCATGGGGTTGCAAAGAGTGGACATGTCTAAGCATGCATGCATAAGCGCATGGACTCCCAACTGGTTGGAACCAGAAGACTAAGATTGAGATTCCCAGAATATCCTTCCATTACCTTCCAATCGACCACTCAGAGAAAGGTCACAAACCCTACAGCCCTCCCCCACCCCAAATTTTGACTATAAAAACTCTTTCCCCAAACCCATGAGGGAGTTTGGGTCTTTTCAGCAGGAGCTGCCTGTTCTCCTTGCTCGTCTCTGCTGTAAACACTTCTCTGCTGCAAACTCCATGATTTCTGTTTGTTTAGCCTCACTATGCATCAGGAACTTGAGCGTGGATTCGACAACTAAATGATAAGGACCTGGAGCAGCAGCCTTCGCGATTCCCAGTTTCAGGTACCTCGCCTTTTTAGCAGCTTGCGGCATTCATGGCTAGGTCCCACACCTAGCGTGGCACATTTAAGGTGCTCATGAAATATTCACATTTTTAAAAAGTCACTTAAATGACTTCTGGTTTTTTAGAAACCTTAACTCTCTGGAATAACTTTTTTGCTTAGGAACCCCATTCAGTCAGGAGATGTATTATTTTTCTATTCAAGAGTTTAAAGAGTAAAAGATGGTGAGATTCAAGAATCATTCCTTCCACTTTCTGAAATTCCAGGCAATTTCCCCCTGCATGATGTATGGGGAATCTGACTTTACAAAAGCCTTCTTAATTCTACCAGGGCCTGATTCCATCTCTTGCTCCTTCTATTAAGGAAAATACTAATGTACAGAGCTATATCCTCAGTTCCCTTCTCCATCTGTATCTTGACTGCTACTGCTTTGAGCAGCTTGGGGATTAATTATGCTGCTGAACAGTTTATTATTTTTTTTCTGCTACACAAGTAACTTCTGTCTTCCGGAGGCAGTGCTGGAGGGGACTTGTCTGTGGGGAGTCTGGCTCACTCTGGGGTAAATGACAGGGCCAATAGCAGCCAGCAGGGATACACCCTGTTTCTCCTAAACTGAAAGGGTAAGACTGAATGATGTCCCCAAGGAGAGAGCACACGGGTCACCATCCACACACATGGACAGTTTGGAGCTTCCTCCACTCTTGTGCCGCCTGACGGCTGCCACCTCTGGTCCCCTGGGGTTGCTTTCCTGGCAAGCCTACCTGCCGCCGATGGAATCTCCCTCTGCAGACTGGCTGGGCCCCGTTAGAGCATCACAGCCCTGATAAACCACACGATTCTGGGGCCAGGGCAGCGGAACCGAGAAAAATCACTTGAGACGCCCCTGGTGTCTCTCTGCCTGGAAGGGAAAGTTCCAGGCAGATGGGGAAGCAGAATTAAAAAGCAAGAAACAAACCTAACAGGTTTCAACTTCCCAGAGTCGGTCTCCCTTGGAGGGCTGATGCGGCCACTCCAGTCCTCAGGGTGGTCATTGCACTCAGTGCGTGCTGGTGGCTACAGATGTCCTGAGAAGTAGAATAGTCATTAATTGCTGGGAGGAAAAGCCCTGACATCCATCTACTGCTGGACCTGAATCCCCTCGGAAGGAGAAAGCTCCTTCATTAATTCACACCATGGTGTGAGAGCCCAGTCTGGAGAAGGAGACACTTCTAGGGTGGTGCATGGTCCCATGGAGGATACAGAGAAAGCAGACATTAAAAGCATTGTCCCAGGTGGGGTGGGGGCTCCAGAAGAGGATGCAGAGGCCCTTGGGGCGCTCCCTGCTCTTTGGAGGGAAGATGAACAGCAGCAGAGGATCTAAGGGGTGAGGATGGGGGGAAAGAAAGAAACGGGAGGAGGAAAGGAGGTGGGGAAGGGCAGACAGGCACGGTGAACACCAAAGAGTTTAGTCTTTACCTGATCCAGGTTTTTTTTTAAAAAGATATTAAGCTTTACTTTTTATAGTGGCAAAATACACATAACAAAATTCACAGTTTTAATCATTTTTAAGGATACAATTTCGTGGTATTAACTGCATTCACACCATTGTACAACCATCCCCAACATCCAGCTTCGGAACTTTTGCCTTTTCCTGAACTATAACTCTGTCCCCATTAAACAGGAACCCCATTCCCTGCCCCAGCCAGCCCCCGGGCACTCACCCTATTATTTGTCTCTCTGATTTTGATTCCTCTGGGTGCAGATAAATGGAAGCATTCAGAATCTGTCTCTTTGTGTCTGGCTTCTTTCACTCAGCATCATGTCCTCCAGGTTCATTCATGTTAGAACAGGTGTCAATTTCCTCATTAAACCTGAATCCTATTCCATTGTATGTATCAACATAATACACTTTAATTTTTAAAAATCAGTTATAAACTTACAGAAATATTAAGCAGGTAGAACAAAGTTTTTGTGTCTTCCCCACAGCCCAGTTTGTCTCATTCATTTCTTGGGCTGGTGTGGTCCACATTATGGTTGATGGGGGAACCACTATTTTTACAAGATTATTGCCTCAAGTCCATAGGTTCCATTAGGGCTCACTCTTTGTGTGTTATATTCTATGTGTGTGCCAAGTCACTTTAGTCATATCCTACTCTTTGCAACGCTATGGATTGTAGCCCACTAGGCTCATCTGTCCATAGGATTTTCCAGGCAAGAATACTGGAATGCCCTCCCCCAAGGGATCTTCTAATGCCCTCCTCTAGGAGATCTTTGCTACCCAGGGATCAAACCTGTATCTCTTAAATGTCTCCTGCATTGACAGGCAGGTTCTGGATTCTACCAAATGCATAAAGTCACATATCCACCCTTACAGTGCCACCCACAATAGTTTCACCTCCCTGAAAATCTGATGTTCCCTACCTATGCATCTCTCTTCTCTCTTCCCTCCCTGGTCCTGGCAGCTACTACTATTCACTATATTTTTAACATTTTTAAAAATTGAGGTATGCATACACGTGTGCTCAGTTACTCAGTCGTGTCTGACTCTTTGCAACCCCATGGACTGTAGCTCACTAGGGTCCTCTGTCCATGATATTCTCCAGGCAAGAACACTAGCGTGGATAGCTAATCCCTTCTCCAGGGGATCTTCCCGACCCAGGGATCAAAGCTGCATGGCAGGTAGATCAAGCATTCTTCATTTCAGAGAGAAGGTCACAGTTTGATAAGCTTGATAACCACAGAAGCTCATCAGGAGACCACTTGAGTCCAGATTAAAGAGGTGCAGGCCCTACACACACCCTGACCCTTGTCAGCAACTCTGAGTTTGAACCATTGCTGTAAAGCTTCTCACCATATCCTCCCTGGTTTGGACACACAGTCTTGAGGATGTTAGCCCACTGTGACCCCTTTTGCCTGGCAAAGCAGTAAAGATGTTCTTTTCTATTTCACCCAAAATGTAACCGTGCAGGACCCCATGGGGCCTTCCCAAGGATAGGCTTTCCTCTATATCCTCTGCTTCAGCTCTTCTCTGAAGTACCCTATATAATAGTATTTGATGCACATATCCTGTGTTGTTTTGCAGATGTAAAAAGACCTCCCCCTCTCCAACAAATGAAAGAAATTAATGATTTCAAGGCCATGAGTACACCACCCCCGGCCTCCTAGAGCTAAGGACTGATAATGTTAAACCCTGTGACACCAACCCTTTACTTCACCATCATCCAGTCAGCGAACTGTGCACGAGCTAATCACAGACCCTGGGATGCCCCTGCACTGCCGGTCCCCAATCTAGTTATTTAAAAAGTGCTTTGCCAAAACCCTTTGGGGAGTTCAGGGCTTTTTAGGATATGAGCCACCTCATCTCCTTGCAAGGCCCTGCAATAAGCCTTTCTCTGCTCCAGACTCCAGCAATTTCAGTTTGTTTGGCTTTCCTGTGCTTTGGGCACACCAACTAGCATTAACAAAAACTCTGTTTCTGATATTTGATTGGCACTACTGTACAGGGGCTGAGTTTTTGGCATCAAGCCCATGTATATTTTGATGGTAATGTCCAGGACCAGCTACATAATTTTCCAGACCTTGTGCAGAATGAAAATGTTGGCCCCCATGTTCTACAATGTTGAAGAATTTCTAGGATGGCAGCCACAGTGTGCAAAATCCCTGCTAGATGAGACACCCTCTGTGACTGCACAGGGCATGTGCCCGTGAAGCTGGACCTGGTCATGGATTGTAGAGTGTGAGAGTGAAAGGGGTCTTGGCCTGATGAAATTCACCGATGAGGTTGGCATTGACTGAAATGCAGAGGCTGGTAGAGCAGGTTTAGCTAGGGGAATCACAATGGGGGGTGGGGGAAAAGGGCAGAAAATCTTCTAAAACGGTTCTTCTATAACTCAGATCACTGAACATTAGTCATGCCATTCTACAGTAATCATTACTGAATCCAGGTTCAGTCTGCTTGCCGCACAACAGGCCAGTAACTGGGAGACAAGGTGTTGAGGCAAGGAATACTGACTTTATCTAGAAAGCCAGGCATCTGAGAAGATGGCAGGCTAGGGCCCTAGAGTACCATCTTATCAGGGTTTGGATGATAGTTTCTTTTATAGAATAGAGTGGGACACGAGGTGAGGAAGTAAAGTAAAAAGGCCATTATTGTTGTTTAGTTGCTAAGTCGTATCGACTCTCTGTGACCTCATGGACTGCAGCATGCCAGGTTTCCCTGTCCTTCACTATCTCCTGGAGTTTGCTCAAANCGACTTGTCAGGGGCTTCTGGGGATTACTTGGCAGTCGGTTCCGCTTCCTACGTCCTCGTCTGACACCTGAGGATTCCTCTATGCTGCAGACGTGGACTGTGGGGTTCCTCTGGAGGCTCTCCAGGGGAGTCAGGTCTCGTCTTCAATGGAGACATGCACCTCCGCTTTCCTCCCGAGCTGTAGCTGCAGGGTCAGGCTTCCCATCGAGGTGACACAAGGGTCTATGTGCTGCTCCTCGATGCTTTCCAACAGGGTTGAAACACGTGTCACCGAGGGGGGAGCTAGCCTTCAGTGTGACGGTCGAGGCAGCTCATGGCCACCAGGTTCCATTGGAGTGGACAGAGACATCTGGGGGTTTCATGGAACAGGTGGCTTGACTCCTGGTGTTCCTCTTGACACTCCTGTGGAGACCACCTACCTCCTCCTGAGATGCAACAGGTCGGTCGGCAACCCACCCCTGAAGAAGCAGGGAAAGGAAGCCTGATTTCGTGTGGAGCAGGGGCACACGGGGTCCGTCTTGAGCTGTGGGGGGGCCCTCGATGTTCCTCTCCAGTGGAGACGTATATGTTGGGCGATTCTGGAGTGACTGCAAGCGTGTGAAGCAACCTGTCGAGGGTCGTGGGTGATGGGGGTGACTTTCGAGAGGTGCCGCAGAGGACAAGGGCCTCATCTCTCCTCGAGGGGAGATTCTCCCTGTTTTTCTCAAGGTGTGGCAGGTCCCTCTCGAGTTGCGACCTGGACCCCAGGGACCCGCCCTTGAGGCCTCCAGAAAGGCCAGGCTCCAAGCAGTTGACAGGGGCCGCTGGGGATTCCTTGGCTGTCGGTTCCGGCTGCTAAGTCCTCGGTCTGGCACCTGAGAATTGCTCTCCGCTGCAGACGTGGAACGTGGGGTTCCTCTGGAGGCTCCCCAGGGGAGTCAAGTCTCATCTTGAGTGGAGACTTGCACCTCCACTTTCCTCCCGAGTTGAAGCTGCTGGGTCAGGCGTCCCGTCAAGGTGACACATGGGTCAGTGGGCTGCCCCTCGAGGCTTTCCCACAGGGTTGAAACACGTGACACCGAGGTGTGAGCCAGAATTAGGGGTGACCCTCTGGGCGGCTCAGGGACACCAGCATCCCTTAGAGTGGCCAGAGACAACTGGGGGTTTCGTGGAACAGGTGGCATGACCCCCGGAGTTCCAATTGACAGTCCTGTGGAGAGCACCTCATCTTGAGATGTGACGGGACGATCGGCAACCCACCCCTTAAGAAGCAGGGAAAGGAAGCCTGATTTCGTGCGGAGCAGGGGCACACGGGGTCCCTCTGGAGCTGTGGGGGGCCCCTCGATGCTCCTTTCGAGTGGAGACGTGTATGTCGGGCGATTCTGGAGTGACTGCAAATGTGTGAAGGACCCGGTCGAGGGTCGTTGGGGATGAGGGTGACTTCCCGTGATGTTCCGCAGAGGACAAGGGCCTGATCTCTCCTCGAGGAGAGATTCTCCCGGTTTTTCTCGAGTTGCGGCAGGTCCCTCTCAAGTTACGACGTGGACCCCAGGGACCCGCCCCTGAGGCCTCCGGAAAGACCAGGCTCCAATCGAGTTGACAGGGGCCTCTGGGGATTCCTTGGCCGTCGGTTCCAGCTGCTAAGTCCTCGTCTCGCACCTGAGGATTGCTCTCCGCTGCAGACGTGGACCGTGGGATTCCTCTGGAGGCTCCCCAGGGGAGTCAGGTCTCGTCTTGAGTGGAAACGTGCACCTCCGCTTTCCTCCTGATCTGTAGCTACAGGGGCAGGCGTCCTGTCGAGGTGACACATGGTTCAGTGGGCTGCCCCTCGAGGCTTTCCCACAGGGTTGAAACACGTGCCACCTAGGTGTGAGTCAGCTTTCGGGGTAACTGTCTAAGTGGCTCAGGGCCACCGGGGTCCCATGGAGTGGCAAGAGACAGCTGGGGTTTTCGTGGAAGCTGTTGCGTGACCCTCAGAGTTCCGCTGGAAACACCTGTGGAGATCACCTCCTATTGAGATGCGATGGGACGGTCGGCAAACCACCCCTTAAGAATCAGGGAAAGGAAGCATGATTTCATGCGGAGCAGGGGCACACTGGGTTCCTCTGAGGCTGTGCGGGGCCCTTCGATGATCCTCTCGAGTGGAGACGTGTATGTTGGGCGATTCTGGAGTGACTGCAACCATGTGAAGGACCCCGTCGAGTGTCGTTAGGGATCGGGGTGACTTCCCGTGAGGTGCCACAGAGGACAAGGGCCTCATCTCGCCTGGAGGGGAGATCCTACCTGTTTTTCTCAAGTTGGGGCAGGTTCCTCTCGAGTTATGATGTGGACTCCAGGGACCCGCCCCTGAGGCTTCCAGAAAGGCTAGGCTCCAAGCCAGTTGCCAGGGGCCTCTGGGGATTCCTTGGCCATCGGTTCTGGCTACTATGTCCTCGTCTGGCACCTGAGGATTGCTCTCCGCTGCAGACGTGGTTCGTGGGGTTCCTCTGGAGGCTCCCCAGGAGAGTCAGGTCTTGTCTTGAGTGGAGACGTGCACCTCCGGGTTCCTCCCGAGCTGTAGCTGCAGGGTCAGGCATCCCTTCGAGGTGAAACAGGGGTCAATGGGCTGCCTCTGGAGGCTTTCCCACAGGGTTGAAACACGTGCCACTGAGGTGTGAGTCAGCTTTCGGGGTGACTGTCTGGGCGGCTCAGGGCCATCACCGGCGTCCCTTGGAGTGGACAGAGACAGCTGGGGGGCTCATGGGACAGGTGGTGCGACCCTCGAGTTCCGCTGGACACTCCTGTGGAGAGCACCTCCTCCTGAGATGCGACGGGACGGTCGGCAGCCCACCCCAGAAGAAGCAGGGAAAGGAAGCCTGATTTGGTGCGGAGCAGGGGCACACCGGGTCCCTCTCGAGGTGTGGGGGCCCGTCGATGTTCCGCACGAGTGGAGACGTGTTTGTCGGGCGATTCTGGAGTGACTGCAAGCGTGAGAAGGACCCCGTCGAGGGTCGTGAGGGATGGGGTGACTTCCCGTGAGGTGCTGCAGAGGCCAAGGGCCTCATCCCACCTGGAGGGGACATCCTCCCGGTTTTTATCGAGTTGTGGCAGGTCCCTCTCGAGTTACGACGTGGACCCCAGATATCCGCCACTGAGGCTCCCAGAAAGGCCAGGCTCTGAGCCAGTTGCCAGGGCCTTCTGTGGATTCCTTGGCCGTCGGTTCCTGCTTCTACGTCCTCGTCTGGCACCTGAGGATTCCTCGCCGCTGCAGACGTGGACCGTGGGGTTCCTCTGGAGGCTCCCCAGGGAGTCAGGTCTCCTCTTGAGTGGAGACGTGCACCTCCACTTTCCTCCTGAGCTGAAGCTGCAGGGTCATGCGTCCCGTCGAGGTGACACAGGGGTCAATGGGCTGCCCCTCGAGGCTTTCTCACAGGGTTGAAACACGTGCCACCGAGGTGTGAGCCAGCCTTTGGTGTGACTGTCTGGGCGGCTCAGGGCCATCACTGGCGTCCCTTGGAGTGGACAGAGACAGCTGGGCAGCTGGTGGGACAGGTGACGCGACCCCCAAGTTCCGCTGGACACTCCTGTGGAGAGCACCTCCTCCTGAGTTGTGACGGAACGGTCGGCAGCCCACCACTGAAGAAGCAGGGAAAGGAACACTGATTTCGTGTGCATCAGGGGCACATGGTGTCTTCTTGAGGTGTGGGGGGCCCCTCGATGTTCCGTTCAAGTGGAGACGTTTATGTCGGGTGATTCTGGAGTGACTGGAAGCGTGTGAAGGACCCCGTCGAGGGTCGTGAGGGATGGGGGTGACTTCACGTGAGGTGCCGCAGGGCCAAGGGCCTCATTCTGCCTGGAGGGGAGATCCTCCCGGGTTTTCTCGAGTTGCAGCACGTCCCTCTCGAATTACGACATGGACCCCAGGTACCCGCCCTTGAGGCCCCCGGTGAGGCCAGGCTCCGAGCCAGTTGCCAGGGGTCTCTGGAGATTCCTTGGCCGTCGGTTCTGGCTCCGACGTCCTCGTCTGGCACCTGAGGATTCCTTGCCGCTGCAGACGTGGACCGTGGGGTTCCTCTGGAGGCTCCCCAGGGGAGTCAGGTCTCCTCTTGAGTGGAGACATGCACCTCCACTTTCCTCCCGAGCTGAAGCTGCAGGGTCAGTCGTCCCGTCGAGGTGACACAGGGTTCAATGGGCTGCCCCTCGAGGCTTTCCCACAGGGTTCAAACACGTGCCACCGAGGTTTGAGCCAGCCTTCGTGGTCACTGTCTGGGAGGCTCAGGGCCATCACCAGCGTTCCTTGGAGTGGACCGAGAAAACTCGGGTACTCGTGGGACAGGTGGCGTGACCCCCGAATTCTGCTGGATACTCCTGTGGAGAGCACCTCCTCATGAGATGCGACGGGAAGGTTGGCAGTGCACCCGTGAGGAAGCAGGGAAAGGAAGCCTGATTTCGTGCGGAGCAGGGGTACACGGAGTCCCTCTCGAGGTGTGGAGGGTCCCTCGATATTCCGCTTGAGTGGAAACGTGTATGTCGGGCGATTGTGAAGTGACTGCAAGCGTGTGAAGGACCCCGTCGAAGGTCGTGAGGGATGAGGGTGACTTCCCATTAGGTGCCGCAGAGGCCAAGGGCCTCATCCCGCCTGGAGGGGAGATCCTCCTGGTTTTCCTTGAGTTGTGGCAGGTCCCTCGCGAGTTACGACATGGACCACAGGGACCCGCCCCTGAGGCCTCCGGAGAGGCCAGGCTCCAGCCAGTTGCCAGGGGCCTCTGGAGATTCCTTGGCCGTCGGTTCAGGCTCCTTCGTCCTCGTCTGGCACCTGAGGATGCCTGGACGCCTCAGACGTGGATCGTGGGGTTTCTCTGGAGGCTCCCCAGGGGAGTCAGGTCTCCTCTTGAGTGGAGACGTGCACCTTCGCTTTCCTCCCGAGCTGAATCTTNGAAATATTAAGCAGGTAGAACAAAGTTTTTGTGTCTTCCCCACAGCCCAGTTTGTCTCATTCATTTCTTGCGCTGGTGTGGTCCACATTATGGTTGATGGGGGAACCACTATTTTTACAAGATTATTGTCTCAAGTCCATAGGTTCCATTAGGGCTCACTCTTTGTGTTATATTCTATGTGTGTGCCAAGTCACTTTAGTCATATCCTACTCTTTGCAACGCTATGAATTGTAGCCCACTAGGCTCATCTGTCCATAGGATTTTCCAGGCAAGAATACTGGAATGCCCTCCCCCAAGGGATCTTCTAATGCCCTCCTCTAGGAGATCTTTGCTACCCAGGGATCAAACCTGTATCTCTTAAATGTCTCCTGCATTGACAGACAGGTTCTGGATTCTACCAAATGCATAAAGTCACATATCCACCCTTACAGTGCCACCCACAATAGTTTCACCTCCCTGAAAATCTGATGTTCCCTACCTATGCATCTCTCTTCTCTCTTCCCTCCCTGGTCCTGGCAGCTACTACTATTCACTATATTTTTAACATTTTTAAAAATTGAGGTATGCATACACGTGTGCTCAGTTACTCAGTCGTGTCTGACTCTTTGCAACCCCATGGACTGTAGCTCANCAGGTGTTTCTTGACTTCATACTTTGCATTCCAGTCCCCTATAATGAAAAGGACATCTTTTTTGGGTGTTAGTTCTAAAAGGTCTTGTAGGTCTTCATGAAACCGTTCAACTTCAGCTTCTTCAGCATTACTCATTGGGGCATAGACTTGGATAACTGTGATATTGAATGTAGCCTGTTTCTTACAAATAAGAAATGGGGGACACAGATTTTGTACCCCGGGGAGCCCTACTGGGTCCTGCTCCATTTCAGTATAACTGAGTATGCCTTATTATTCAAGTTTTATTTGATTATCTCCCCATATCCACTGTGGTGTTAGAGCAGACAGGTAGCTGGTATGAGTGTAGAAATAGGGGCAGGGGCCAGGTGGCAGGAAATCACACATCTTGTAAACAGAGGGGTTTGTGGGCAAACAAAGAAAAAGAACCTCCAGACTGACAAGAAACCACACATTTGGGTAATAAGTGTCCTGGAAGCAGAGAAAGAAAGGTGAGGAAAGGCAGGAATCTCCTAGTCCAATATAACCTTTTGCTCATTGTGCTCTCATTACAGTAAATTAGCCTTGCAAATAAGAAGTTCCCGTCATGCACCGAGGCCATGGCAAGATCCAAGATAAATAAGGACAAAAATCCCATCTGCCCTCAAGAAGATGGAGCTAGGATGAAAATCAGGGACTCCCCCCCAACTCCTCCTTCCCCACTGAATATCCCACCCCCTCATTTGTATGCCCCTCATCACCAGCTTGCTGAAGAAACCCAGGGCAGCAGCTCCTCACCTGTCTGCCTGCTGAACCTCTGAGGATGTATTCTTGCTTAGATAAACTCTCACTTTACTTTCTTAACCTCCTTGCTTCATTTCTGAATTCTTCCGTGATGAAGAAAGAACTTTAAATTCACTGGGAACAATGGAACCCATGAGGCAAGAAATCACAGGGATCAATGCTTTATTTTTGTTTCCAANTACTTTCTTAACCTCCTTGCTTCATTTCTGAATTCTTCCGTGATGAAGAAAGAACTTTAAATTCACTGGGAACAATGGAACCCATGAGGCAAGAAATCACAGGGATCAATGCTTTATTTTTATTTCCAAATGAACCAGCTATCTGCCTGGCACTCAATATATAGTTCTTAAGTGAAGTATACACAGGAGGATGCAATGTGTAAGGGCACTGTGAATCATTGGGATAGACTATGTCTCCTCTCAAATACTGCTTAAGGTAGAAGAGGCTCTGCATTTAAAAACAAGGTTGAAGGATTTCCCTGGTGGTTCAGTGGTTAAGAATCCGCCTTGCAATACAGGGGATGTGGTTCAATCCCTATTCCAGGACTAAGATCCACATGCTGCAAAGCAACTAAGCCCGCATGCCTCAACTAGAAAGTTTGTGCAATGCAGTGGAGGATCCTGACTGCCTGTCTGCTAACTCGCTTCAGTCATCTCCAACTCTTTGTGACCCCATGGAGTATAGCCCTACAAGCTCCTCTGTCCATGGGATTCTCCAGGCAGGAATACTGGAGTGGGTTGCCACTTCCCTCTCCAGGGTATCTTCCTGCAGGGATCGAACCCACATCTCCTGCACTGCAGGCGGTTTCTTTACTGCAGAACCACCAGGGAAGCCTGAAAGATCTCGCGTGACACAATCAAAATCCTGGGTGCTGCAACTAAGACCCAGCACAGCCAGATAAATAAAATAGACTTAAAATTGCTTTTTTTTAAATGTGGAAAGGCATTTCATAACATTTTTCAAATCCCACCCTCCTACCTGAATGGGAAAGACAGTTTATTCAGATGCGATGTGGTGGAATCCTTCAGAATATTTAAATTGAGACCCAGAGGCAGAGAACTCCAGGTTCAGTGGTTAACCAGAGTTTGCACAGCAAGCAAATAAAATCCAGTTCCTTTGGAGTGATACCTTCAAGAGCAAAAGAGCTCAGGCTGCTTTGTCCTCACAATTACAGCTACAGTGAAAAAAAATTTTTTTTTAACAAAGGGACCCCCATTGTGTTCAGGGTCATGAAGGAAGTGGCTGTGCGAAGTCTTCAATCAGCAGTATTATTTGGGAACGCAAGGTCACGATCTCTTTGTTGTGAAAACAGTTGTTTCCATCACTGAACATAAATCCCCTTCGTCCCGTCCCCTCTTACCTCACGACTCCACAAGGCACCTTTGTCAGGCAGTAATGCTGCCAAGTAGATTTAATCAGGTGGAGACCAGGTACATAATTCAACCTTTATTCTATCCATTGAAAGATACTTTGATAGCTGTCATCATACGCAGAGATTGTAAAGAGGAAAGACAGCCTTCTCAGCCTCCTGAACATTACATGAGAAAAGGTTTTGTGACATAGTTGGTGTTGCGTTTTTCTTCCTGGACCATTTCCAGGTGTTCTGGGATACAGAGTCCACCACCAAAGGCATTCATGGCTGATGATGAGGAGGGTTAGTTTTTTGAATGTTAGGGGGTGTTCTGGAAGAAAAGTGAACTGAAAGAAGCAGGTATGAGATTTGAATTAAAGCAGTGAGCAGCATGGGGCTGAATGTTGGCAGGGTGGCCTCACCTGTACAGACATGCCTGTGGCACTCCAGGGTACGCAGAAACCCAGAGGGGCAATGGGGCCAGGACATGGGCTCAGATTGGTGACACACGGACATCCAGTGGGTGACCAGCTTACCTGTCAGTCCCTGGAACTCAATTCTCTGACATCTGTGCAAAGATTGAAACTTGTCAGTAAATTGTTGCCAAATGAATGCTTATACAGAAACATGTCAATAATGCATACCAGGGAGTTAGAGAATTCAGCTGAATTTAGAATCTCTGTTTTTGAAAACTGCTGCAACATTGCAAACTAAATATTCACAGGCTTACATATAGATATTACGTTTAAAGATCATTGCATTCAATGTGTGCTGAGTCACTCAGTCGTGTCCTACTCTTTGCGACCCCATGGACAGTAGCCTTTCAGACTCCTCTGTCCATGGGATTCTCCAGGCAAGAATATTGGAGTGGGTTGCCATTTCCTCCTGCAGAGGATCTTCCCAATCCAGGGATCAAACCCACATTTCCTGTGGCCTCATTTATTGGCAGATGGATTCTTTACCACTGGACCACTTGCATTCAGTGGGAAAAATATGTTTTCACATGATGAGCCAATTATTAGTGAGAGAGCGTTTAAAATGATTTCTTTTAATGGAAGATATCCAATATCCAAGATATTCAAAATGCAATGTATTTTGAAATATAAACAACTCATGAAGCCACTTTTGGTTTCTTGTAAGATCTCCATAAGTTAAGATGACGGAGGAAGCATTAAAATGCCTTTATGTAAATTAGCATTTAAAATTAAATTTAGACGTATCAGAATGATTTGTATAAAGAGTTAAATATTTTTAGAAAAATTGGTTTGCAAGAATGAATACCTCATGATGTACTAAAACAGATATCACAATAATTTACCAGAAATTTATGCCAAATTTGTCACAATCTATAAAATATTTTCTTTTCCCCTGCTATATTGAAATATAATTGACATATAAAATTGTGTAACTTTCACGTGTAAACTATGATGATTTGACACAGATATGTATTGCAAAATGATGACCACATTAAGGTTAATTAACACATCCATCATCTTGCATAACTACTCTTTTTTTTTAACGTGGTAGAAACATTTACCGTATTGCCTAGCAACTTTCAAAAATATAAGACAGTATTGTTACCTGTATTCACCATTCTTAATAGTTTCAATAACAGTTACGTCAACAGAGATATCCTTCTCTAAAAATGATCCAAAGTCTTTTGTATTTGCCAAGAGCCACTGAAAATGATATTGCTAAATATAGAAATTTTGATTATCTAATAAATGAATTTGCAGAAAAGCAAGCCAGAAAAAAGTCTTACAGTCAATCAAGATATCACAATGCAAAGTATTATTATGCATAGTGTAAAACTATGATATCAAACATATCTTATTTCTAAAGAAAAATGCTTTATATCTTAGTAACTTTGACTTTTCTTTCTGCTTTCTGTACAACGCACTGTGTAGTTCCAAGACAGTGCACTGGTCCTCTCAAATCATGTAGCTGGCCCTAATATGTGTAGGTACAACAAAATTAACATCACAAATACTTATATTCATTGTATGTTACAAGTGATGCATCATGCAAAGTAAGCAGATTCTGGAATACAGCAGGGTGCAAATTTGATAGGATGTCAAATACTCCTCCTCATAGAAAACATGAGATTGTTGACTTATTTTATTTCACATTCATATATTTATGAATATATGGGTATTGATGAAAACAAAAAGTAAGACATTGTCATATCACATGCAATTGTGATAAAAGGCGAGTGTTATTGCCCATCAATAACAGAAGTTTGACAGGTGGAAAATATTGACTAAAACATGGAGAAAAACTGGATTTGGTTAAGACAATGATTGTTAACAGACTAAGAGACCAAGGTACATGAAGAGAAGGAAAATTTTGGTGACAGAGTGGAAAATCCTTAAGAATGGAGAGGTCAGAGCCTGCTGAGGGCTAACTGTATCATACATAAGGTAAGCACTTTATTCTCATAATTGAATTTAGGAACTATTATTTTCTGATTTTACAAAGGAGAAAATGAATGGTAAAAGTGTTAGTTAGCCTAAAGTTATTGAGTTGATGCATGAAAGATTGGGATTTGAACAAAGATAGATTCATCTGACTCCATAGCCCTTGGTTTTAACAATAATTCTGTGCAGAAACACCAGCACATGCCACTCAACCCTTAACTCTGATCACCACAGCACACTACCTTGGAAATGGAGACTCATCACATATGTCAGATGGTGCTTGAACCTGGGTTTCCAAAATTCAACAAGAGGTTCTCTCTGCATGGAAGGAGCATCTCTAGCATAAGTGGATGGTGACTGTTGACCACTGAAAGAGACCCAAACCCTCTGGGAGAATCCCTCCCTCCACAGTGTTCTGTCTTATCCCTCAAGTTATTAGAGCATCCATCATTCTATTGCAGAATCCCTGACCTTGAGCCAAACTCAAAAGGACCAACCAGGAAGTAGGGATGAAAAATAAAGAAACTGGCAAAGTGTCCATCAACAAATAAATGGATAGGAAAGATGTGGCATGTATATCTGGATATATAGAAATACATATTCTATATATTCTATTGGGTGTATATCTATTGTGTGTGTATATATATTCTATTGTGTGTGTGTGTGTTAGAATACTATTCAGGCATATAAAGAATGAAATCATGCCATTTGTAACAACATGGATAGACCAGAAGGGCATTATGCTAATTGAATGTTAATTGAAATGTCAGACAGAGTATGACAAATGTCATATGATTTCACTTATGCATGAAATCTCAAAACAAAACAAGTTAATAAATAAAACAAAACTAGAGATACAGAGAGGCTTCCCAGGTAGCTCAGTGGGTAAAGACTCTGTCTGCAGTGCGAGAGACATGGGTTTAATTCTTGGGTTGGGAAGATCCCTTGGAAGACAGCATGGCAGCCCACTCTAGTATTATTGCCTAGAGAATCCCGTGGACAGAGGAGCCTGGTGGGCTACAGTCCATAGGGTCACAAAGAGTCAGAACAACTGAAGGGACTGAGCACGCATGAACACAAATAATGTTACTGATGAGGATAGTTTTGCTCACAATAAATGAGCTAATTGCAGACCTAGCAGCAGCAGCAAGGAAGAGGGTGATGTGTTTGTGTTCATTGTGCTTATCACTGGCTCAAGCCAGACAAGTGACAGAGTGGTGGCTGTGGGTACCGTGCACTCCAGCCAGATTTCTGTCTCTCCATTCTGAGGGCATAAGAGCTCTGTTTGTAATTTTGCTAAATAAGCATCCTCCATCCTTCTAAGCCCAGATTTACTTACCTCAAAATTCAACAATGCAGCATCCACGAGCATTAGAAAGCTCAACAAACATAGCCTTCAGGTTTTTGTTAAACTCAGCCACGTTTTGATAATGGTGCCTCCTGTAAAGAATTGGGCATCTTATTTTAGCAGCATGTTTTCAAGTTTGTTCACATCCATCCAATCGCATCCAAGATGATTCTTAATATTCTTTGATGTCTCTTCTTTCTTTTCTTTTTTTTCCAAGTCCATCTTCCCATTGCATCTAAACCTTCTGTCAAAGCCACTTAATTCCAGCAATTGGAAAGTCTCCCCTTATCAGCACAGAGGCTGCTTTCTTTGTGTGGCCAGAGAGGGTCCCCCAGAAGCCACCTGCTCCTGCATTAATTACTATTCAGAGCCAGCTCTTCATATACAAAGGCTTCAGTCCTTCCGAAGGTTTGCTTGTCATTGTGACTGGATTATCTTGGCATTAAACTGCTGTCCCCTCTGCCTGCCAGTTCTCCAAAGAGATTGTGCTTGAAACTCAAGAGATAAGCTAACAAGTGAGTATCTGTGAGTGTATAGAAGCTGCCTCCACCGAGGCTCCTGGGACACAGGAAAATTCCAATGTGCTGCTTGTTCATTCAAAGAACAGTCCCAGGGCCCCTCCATGCCTTTAACCACCAGGAAACCATGCAAGAGGCCAGGACTGAAGTTAAGCTTTGGAGGTTATTTCACATTGATGGTTTTTCTAATCTGGGGATGGGAGGGCTGAAGGAGACAGGAGAAAAGTGGAAGTCACTCAGTCGTGTCTAACTCTTTGTGATCCCATGGGCTATAGTCCTCCAGGCTCCTCTGTCCATGGAATTCTTTTGGCAAGGAAACTAGAGTGGGTTGCCATGCTCTCCTCCAGGGGATCTTCCTAACTCAGGGATTGAAGCTGGGTCTCCTGCATTGCAGACAGATTCTTTACTGTGTGAGCCACCAGGGAGGCCCAGGGGAGACAGGAGAGAGAAGCTGAAAACCAAATGTGGTTGCTGGTTCCAGGTAGGGAATGAGATTAGTCAGAAGTGAAGTCTCAAGATCAAGAACAGACTCAGGTTTGATACCTGGGTCAGGAAGATCCCCTGAAGTAGGAAACGTTAACCCATTATTCTTGCCTGAAAAATGCCATCGCCAGAGGATCTTGGCAGGTTATCATTCATGGAGTCTCAAAGAGTCAGACATGCACACATGCATAAGAGTATCAGCAATTGCTTTATTGTTTCTTTTGACATTTTTAATGGTTAAGCAGTAGCGTGAATTATGTATTTTTTTAAAAAAGGCTGAAAGGATAAACATTCTACCCAAACCATACCTATCAGCCTGTCTCCCTTTTCATCCATGCTCTTATGCCACCCATGTCAGATTTTCATCTTCAAGGCTATTGTCTATGGGCACAAGTGAGTAGAAAAACATCCAAGGGACTTCCCTGGTGGTCTAGTGCTCAGGACTCCATGCTTCCTCTGTAGATGGTGCAGGTTTGATTCCTGGTGGGAAAACTAAGATCCCATATGACATGCGGTGAGGCTAAAAAAAAAAAAAAAAAACCTCAAAGCAGTAGATTCCAATAACTATGCCACAAATAGAAATTAATGGGAAAAAAAAAGAGAGACTTAAAAAAAATTAAAAGGTTTTCTTCAAAGCCTCTCAGAATATCCGATTTATTCTCTTAAGTTCCATGCCCATCTTAGCTGCAAAGGAAGCCAGGAAAATGAGGGTCAGACAGGGGAGGGCATCTGGAGGGTGGTAATTAGCTGTCAGAGCTCACACTGACAGCTAGGGGGTCAGGAAGGAAGAATATTGAATGCTGTTGGGACAGTGAGCAAATGGCCACCGCTTTTGGCTTACCCTTGTCCAGAATCCCCTGAAAAACCAGGTCCCCAGGCTCTAATGTGGACTCAGTACTCCATTTTGTGTCTATATCCTTGTCCATAACCTTGTTCTTATCCTTGTCCATATCCAGCATTTTGCTCTGATTCCACTCCCTCGGCATTGGTGGTGTAACTGACCAGGACTTTATCAGACCTTCCCAGAATAGACCCCAACCCACGTCCTCTGCTGTAGACAGAAGACAGTTCTTATCTTTTTTCTATAGAAAAACTTTAGGCAAAGAATAAATGTAATCAGAAAAGTGAGAAAATGCAGAAAGAAAGGAAAACAATCAAGCAAGACAAAAAATCACTTTAGCCATTAAACAAAGTTTAATTCTTCCTCAAGGGCTACAGATAATTATTCTAAGCCCTGTCCTTGGAGCGGTTTTGCAGATACTGAAACCTCCATCAAGAGGAAGAAGTTAACTCTCTGCTGCCCACAAGCGTGTAGACCTCAGACCAGTTGGACCAGAAAGTTGATGATGCTGATTCCCGCTTGCCTCCCCACCAACCAATCAGAAGAATGTCCATGAGCTGACCATGCCCTGCTCCTTCAGCACTATAAGTCTCCTCACTAACCCCTGCAGGGTGGGACACAGTCTAGGAGGCATTAGCTTGCTGTGGCACCCTTTGCCTGGCAAAGCAAAAAAGTTATTTCTTTCTACTTCACCCAAAACTGTGTCTCCAAGATTTAATCAGGCACAGGTGCACAGAGGCTGAAATATGGCATCAGGGACACCACTCAAAGCTACATACTCATGTCCATGGACTTGGTTGGGACAGCCATTGGCTGTGAGTTCAAGTTCATATTGTGCTAAACTGTTTTTTATGAGCCAACAAAAGACCCTTCGGTGGACCTTTGGGTTTTAGACAAGATTTTTTTTCACACTGGCAACTCTCCCCTGAAGCCACTGATATTCTAAGCTAGTTCTTCAGGAAGTTTGTGGCTAAGGACCTCAAGAAAAAGAAGAAACATTATCACTCTTTGATTTATCAGCCAAAGCCATCTTCTGCCCCTGACTATCGACATGGACCACTCACTGAAGTTCCACCAATACCCCTTGACATTGAACATGTTCCTTTCTTGTCTTCTCCTTCAGAAGCAAGCACAGCATTTCCAGACCATGGGACAGAAAGTAACACAGAAGATTCTGACACCTCACTGTATCCCTAAGGATGCTTTGAACTCATGGCATCAACAGACAGCAAGTCCTGAACACAATGGAAGGGTCCTGGGGGTCTTTCCGGGAAGGGAAAAGGAAGGAGTAAGGGGAGGATAATATGGTTTACGTAAAGGGGGTTAATACCATGATGACAAATGGAAACCAAATTTTTGGTGGTGGGTACACTGCAGTGTATATAGACGTAAAAATATAATGTTGTACACCCAAAATGCATAAAATGTTATAAACTGATACTGTATTAGTTGCTCTGCTGCTGCTGCTGCTAAGTCGCTTCAGTCGTATCCGACTCTATGTGACCCCATAGACGGCAGCCCACCAGGCTCCCCCGTCCCTGGGATTCTCCAGGCAAGAACACTGGAGTGGGTTACCATTTCCTTCTCCAATGCATGAAAGTGAAAAGTGAAAGTGAATCGCTCAGTCGTGTCTGACTCTTAGTGACCCCATGGACTGCAGCCCACCAGGCTCCTCTGTCCATGGGATTTTCCAGGCAAGAGTACTAGAGTGGGGAGCCATCCAACTCTTTGTGAACCCATGGACTGTAGCCCACCAGACTCCTCTGTCCATGGGATTTTCCAGGCAAGAGTATTGGAGTGGGTTGCCATTCCTTTCTCCAGGGGATCTTCCCGACCCAGGGATCGAACCCAGGTCTCCACTGTCTGAGCCATCCTCAATAGGTTAAAAAAAAAATCTGCATTTCATTGGATTCCGGGAAGGACAGGAGAGAGAGGAGGAGTGAGGCCAGAGGGACTCTTCTCACAGCTGGCCCAGTCACCCTGGTGCCCAGCTCTGCTGCCCACAGCACTGTTGGAAATGCTAACTGGTGTTTGTTTTCTAATCCCCATGTCCCTTCATCTCACCTCACCTGGCCCTGCTGTCCGCCCAGGAACTGACTACATGCTGTTTTATGCCCCAGGATGGAACGTTACAGCAAAGCAAAAGGAATCTCTTTGATTGTGAAGATTCCAAAGAGGAATGGGGAATCGGCAGGGCACAAGAGGAATGCTTACTGAGAGACGAGTTTCCTGCCTCCAAGGATAGCAAAGGATTTTTTCCACTCGGGGTGGAGGTAGAGGGGAGGGGGGGAAGTGGAGTGAATGTGATGGGAGATGCTTATGGATGTGCAACCTAACGGACCACATGGAGAAGGCGCTTGCTTGATTATGAGGTCAGAGAGGACTCTTCAGCAGGAGGGTTGGAGGGGGTCTCTGGGGACTCCTCCTCATTTGTGAGTCCCAGACTTCTGAAACATCACAGATTGCCCACCCCCGGAGCCTAAATTGATGGATTGATTAATACTGACTGATATTTGCTAATTCCAATTCACCTTTACTTAAAAAAATTTTATTTATTTCCTTGTTTGTTTATTTGGCTGCACCAGACCTGCAGCATGTGGGATCTTCGTTACGTCACGAGAGATCTTTTGTTTCAGGGCGCAGGCTCTCTAATTGTGGTACGTGGGCTTAACTGTTCTGAGGCTTGTGGAATCTTAATTCCCCAGCTGAAGATTGAATCTGCATCCCCTGGATTGCAAGATGAATTCTTAACCACTGGATCACCAGGGAAGTCCCTCTAATTTACCTTTTCTAAAATTTCCCTAAGTGTCAGAAATCATCGCTGAATTCCTTACCATTAATGCAAATGATGATATATAATCCAGCCACTGAAAAAAGAAACACAAATCAAAAAATAGTAAATGTTCCCAGATGCCAAAAAAAAGGGGGATGAAATAGCTTTATTATTGAATAAGCACTAAACCAGGTTGTGATGTGCATCACAGGGAATTAACTAGAGACACTGCAGAGGCAAAAAGAATCCTCTTTTCTTTCAGTATTTTCTTTCAGCTCAGTTGCTCAGTTGTGTTCAACTCTTTGCGACCCCATGGACTGCAGCACGCCAGGCCTCCCTGTCCATCACCAACTCCTGGAGTTTATTCAAACTCATGTCCATTGAGTCAGTGATGCCATCCAAACATCTCATCCTCTGTTGTCCCCTTCTCCTCCTGCCTTCAATCCTTCCTAGCATCAGGGTCTTTTCCAATGAGTCAGCTCTTCACATCAGGTGGCCAGAGTATTGGAGTTTCAGCTTCAGCATTAGTCCTTCCAATGAATATTCAGGACTGATTTCCTTTAGGATGGACTTGTTTGATCTCTTTGCAGTCCAAGGGACTCTCAAGAGTCTTCTCCAACACCACAGTTTAAAGCATCAATTCTTCAGTGCTCAGCTTTCTTTATAGTCCAACTCTCAAATCCATACACAACTGCTGGAAAAACTATAGCTTTGACTAGATGGACCTTTGTTGGTAAAGCAAAGTCTCTGCTTTTTAATATGCTGTCTGGGTTGATCATAGCTTTTCTTCCAAGGAGCAAGTGTCTTTTAGTTTCATGGTTGTAGTCACCATCTGCAGAGATTTTGGAGGCCCCCAGAATAAAGTCTCTCACTGTTTCCATGTTTCCCCATCTAATTGCCATCTAAACGCCATGATGGGACCAGATGCCATGATCTTCATTTTCTGAATGTTGAGTTTTAAACCAGCTTTCACTTTCATCAAGAGGCTCTTTTTTTTTTTTTTTTTTTTTTAATCAAGAGGCTCTTTAGTTCCTCTTCGCTTTCTCCCATAAGGGTGGTGTCATCTGCATCTCTGAGGTTATTGATATTTCTCCCAGCAGTCTTGATTTCAGCTTGTGCTTTATCCAGCCCAGCATTTTGCATGATGTACTCTGCATATAAATGAACAGGGTGACAATATACAGCCTTGATGTACTCCTTTCCCAATTTGGAACCAGTCCATTGTTCCATGTCCAGTTCTAACTGTTGCTTCTTGACCTGCATGCAGATTTCTCAGGATGGGGGTAAGGTGGTCTGGTATTCCCATATATTGGGAAGATTCTATTTGTAAATCCTTGCCCTGTTGATTGGAGACATATGTGCATCAGTAAAAAGATGGAGAAGCAGATTTTCTAAATAAGGCTCTTGCTGGCTTTGCATCCTAAGGATGTCTTTACTGGAGCCACTTCTTTGGAATGTGTTGACTGAAAAAAACACACACAACCTAAATGCTGAGAGTTATGTTTTATTCAGTGGACACTCTGAGGACTTCAAGGCTGGGTCACAGGATCTCAGAAAATGCAGAGACGCTGTTCTAAAGAGGGAAGAGGAGGAACCAGGATATATAGGGTTTTTAGCAACAGAAAACCAGATAGCTGGAACATCAAATGATTACCGTCAATCAAAGAAACTCAGACATATCATGTGAATGATTTTAGTGCTTTTCTGTGTATGGGAAGAGGAAAGAGTCTGGGCTCATTAAAACCATTCCTTCCATATGTACCTCAGCTATGTGGGGCCAGCATCCTGTCCTTTCTCATCCCCCTAATATCACCATTGGGGGTGGATGTTGCAGTTGATAGTGGGCATCCTGTTTCTATCCTGAGTTCCCTCAGGGTTCACCACCAGAGCAGCTAGAATGTGATGGTTTGAGGTCTGCAATAACCTTTGTTTACTAATGTTGCTGTTTTTCAGTCACTCAGTCATGTCTGACTCTTCGCGAGCTCATGGAAAGCAGGACGCCAGGCTTCCCTGTCCATCACCATCTCCCAGAGTTTGCTTAAACTCATGTCCATTGAGTCAGTGATGCCATCCAACCATCTCATCCTGTCATCCCCTTCTCCTCCTGCCTTCAGTCTTTCCCAGCATCTGGGTCTTTTCCAATGAGTCAGTTCTTTGCATCAGATGGCCAAATTATTGGCGCTTCAGTTTTGGCATCAGTCCTTCAGTGGTAGGCAATATTTTTCATTCACAAATAAAAACCTCTAGGAGGTGGTCATCCTGTTACCCTGTATCTGTGAGAATTTAAAGATACTTGGCTCCCAGAGGTAACTGCTTACTTCCTGCAAAGATACAAGGGGTTTTACGTTTCCTCTGAATAAAGACAACAGGCATGTTATGTGATGGATTGTATCTGCCTCGCTATCTGAACAGAGTGATTCTTTCTGTCTTGGCCATGTCTTTAGCCAATCGCATGTGATGCACATCACATTCTGGTTTAGTGCTTATTCAATAAGAAAACTATTTCATTCCCTTCTATATTCTGTCCAGAGGTTTTCTTGGATAGGCCGGAGAATTTTTGGATTATTTCTCCCACAATGATCAATAAACTTCTACTGGATGAATGCTTGACTGTCAGAAATGGTTCTCACGCTTCTCAATCAGCAGAATCTAGGAGCACAAGCCACCTGGAGAATATCCTGGGATTTGCCAAAAGCTTCTTCCATCAAACCTGACTCATCATATGAGCAGAGTGCCACCGATCAGTTTTCCAAATGACCATGTTTGTCTGTGCCTTTTAACCTTTGAATCTTAGCTGGACAGTTTCAAGGCAGCATTTTTTAAAAATAATTTTCATTTATGTATTAAATTTTGGCTGTCTTGGGTCTTTGTTGCCGCATGGGCTTTTCTCTATTTAGCAACTGGGGGCTTCTCTCTAGTTGTGGCCCATGAGCTTATCATTGCAGTTTCTTCTTTTGTTGAAGAGCACAGGCTCTAGGCACCCAGGTTTCCGTAGCTGCAACTTCTGGGCTCTAGAACACAGGCTCAGGAGTTGTGGAGCAAGGGGTCAGTTACTCCATGGTATGTGGGATCTCTTCCCAGAACAGGGATCAAACCTATATCTCCTGAATTGGCAGTCAGATTCTTTACCACTGAGCCATCACAAGTCCTCAAGGCAGCATTTTAAGAATAGCTTCACTGGCTTCTGCCTTTGTTCCTCACTGGGCAGGCATGTTCCCAAATAAGAAGGCTCTGTATGAATATTGTATTCTTTTTACAATTAATTAATTAATTAGACTTAGTAGTGGCACATGGGCACTTAGTTGCAGCATGTGGGATCTAGTTCCCTAACTGAGGATGGAATATGGGCCCCCTGCATTGGGAGTGCGGAGTTTTAGCCCCTGGACCACCAGGGAAGTTCTTGATATTCTAACCTACCTCCTGGTCTCCACCTGCATCTTCAGCAACTTGGGCAGAAGATGGTGAAACTTTACCATTACACTTTTATGAGTACAAAAATGGAAGAATCAACTATCAGTACATTGAAATGACAGAAAGAAGCGTGAATACCCACAACCAGCCATCAGCAAACAGGATTACAGCAGGATATATTAAGAGGGAGTCCTGGATCAGCATAGGTGACGTAGAGGGCAGGGCCCCCATCCTATCCATGGGGAGCATGCTGTGTGTGGAGAAATACCCACATCTGCATGCTCCTCAGATCTGGGGGAAGAGCATTACTTTAATTTTGTTTCTTTAACACAGCAACTTCTAATCCAACCTGAGTGAATCACACACATGCTCACACTTTATAAAAGAGGAGTCAGAGGCACTTAATCCTTTCAACCAGTTACGTTTCCAGGTGACATAGCTCGTGGGCAGATTTTTCATTTATCTGTTGATTCACTGAAAAGTTAATTTACCAACACTGTTATACAAGATCATTCCAAATGACAGTGAAGTAACAGTAAACAAATAAGCTGATAACAATTCTAATTAATTGACAAAGTCATTTCAACATGAATTAGCCTGGATTCCTGTCACCATGTTTGCAGATTCCCATTAGTAATATATTTTGCCCAAATCTGGTCTTTCATTCTTAAGGGGAAAAAAGTATAAAAATAAAGCTGCGTAGAACTAGGATTCTTTTGGGTATGTTTTACATTGAGCATCAACTCAGTTTCAAATTCTGTTAGGCCAGGAAATAAATTCAGAAATAAAACACAGCATCTAGTGCGCCTTCCTGGTTTTGTTTTGGATGAGATGTCTCTCATAAAAGCTTAATCTATGATTAAAGAAATTGCATTGCAAATAAATTACCAGTGTGTATGTGTTTTAATGTAGTTGTTTTGTGCTTAGTGCAGAATGAAAAAAAAAATCCAACATTAACATCATCTTAAGTTTTTTGAGTGTCCACATAATATGGGCACTGATGTCTTTAATTTAGCTTTGCAAAATGCTAATTTGAGAACAAAAGTCTAGGATCTGATTATTTAAAGGAACTGGTGAATTATAGGCAAAATTTGACTGTTCCCTCTCAGAGGAGCAGTGGTTTTTCTGTTAGATTTTCCTTTTTTGGGGGAGCGGGTTTTCTTCAGAATTTTCATTTTTGTTCATTTTTTTAGCCAAAGGGGAAAAAATCCACTCAGGTGAAAGTAGACATCGATGGCAAAATTCAATCAAGTGTTTCACAGGCACAATGAAGCAGGGGGTGGGTGTGTGGCTGGTGGGGAAGAGTATTCAGGTCTAAAAATGTTCAAAGAGAAATTAATAACAAAAGCTAGAATTTCCCAACAAGAAATGTGCAACCTGAATGTTTTTGCATATTCTTTTTGGGATAGGATTGTATTAAAAAAAATCTATGCATGCCCATTGGTGACCTCTGACTTCATCACAGACAGGGCCATTTATAAAAGGCTTTACATTTAAACTTCCAAGGACTTCATGCACTCAGTCAAGGAGGCCCACCAAAGCATTGTGAGATGCTCATAAAATATTCAGCTATTGTTTTATAGCCAGACTGTAACTACATAAATTAACATTTATAGATAAATATATAAATATCCTATAGATAGCACAGTAATCTTGCATGATATTTAGCATGTATGTGTGTTAAAAAAAACTTATTTGAGGGAATTCCCTGGTTGTCCAGTGGTTAGGTCTCCATGATCCCACTGCAGGGGTCACAGGTTCAAACCTTGGTAGGGGAACTAAGATCCCACAAACAGCAACATACCCTCCCCCCTGAACAAAACAGTACAATACAAACCACAACAAAAATTTAGTTGAATTCTCACCTCTGTTGGCCATGGAATATGTAAAATCTTACAGAACTTAATGTTAAGCAAATCAGTAGCATTTAGCCAGCAAATATTGTTACAAACCATGAGTGTCTTAAAGCATCTCTAAAAGCATCACTGACTTCCATTGTGGTCACATTTCTGCCTGTTTGAAGAATCAAGCACTTCTCTGACCTTGTCCTGTTACATTCGCAGCAGATCAGGGAGTGCCCTGGTCCCACGACCTCTATCCTGACTTTATTTACCCAATGTCTCCTATTTCCTGCAGGGAGCAGTCACTGCCTTTGTTATAAGGGGACCTGTTCCCCATATCCCCATGCCTCTGTGTGCTTGCCTTCCTGCTAAGTCGCTTCAGTCCTGTGGGACTCTTTGAGACCCTATGACTGCAACCTGCCAGGCCCCTCTGTCTATGGGATTCTCCAGGCAAGAACACTGGAGTGGGTTGTTGTGCCCTCCTCCAAGGGATCTTCCCAACACAGGGATCAAACCAGCCTCTCTTACATCTCCTGCATTCCAGGCGGGTCCTTTACCACTGGGGCCACCTGGGAAGCCCCCAGGCCCCTAACCTCACCTTTACCTTTACTATTTGCCACAGACATTGTGGTCAGAGCAGGTCGTTAATGATCGTCTATTGACAAGATATAGCCAATACCCATGTTTTGTTTGACACACACGCTACTACTGTTTTTAATGGGAGACTTCACATTAAAGGTGGACTTTTGTGTGTAAATTAAAAAAAAAAAAAGAAATAAACAGAAGTATACAATAAGCAAGGCTGGTGACGTACTCTTTGATCCTTTGACCTACCATAGAAATACAGTTGAGAATATGTAATGTAGCTTAACACATTCTTTTTTCTTTTACTTAAAATTTTTAAAAATTGTATGGTTGATTTGGTCTTCCCAGGTGGCCCAGTGTTAAAGAATCCTCCTGCCACTGCAGGAAACCAAGAGACGTAAGTTGGATCCCTGGGTCAGCACGATCCCCTAGAGGAGGAAATGGCAACCGACTCCAGTATTCTCGGCTAGGAAATCCAATAGACAGAGGAACCTGGAGGGCTACAGTACATGGGGTCACAAAGAGTTGGACATGACTGAAGCAATTGAGCACCTATATAAAAATATATTTGTTTATGTTCTTTTTCGTATTCTTTTCCATTATGGTTTATCATAGAATGTTGATGCAGTTCCCTGTGCTATATAGAAGGACCCTGTTGTTCATCTATCCTATATATAATAATTTGCTCCTGCTAATCCCAAGTTCCCATATCTCCCCTCCCCTCCCCTCTCTCCTCTTTGGCAACCAGAAGTCTGTTCCCTATATCTTTTTACTTTAAAGTACATAAAGCAAAGGTACAGGGAGGCCTGGGTCCCTTTGGCTCATTTTCCCAGCAGTCACATCTCTAAGTCCAGCACTCAGCCAGCCAGCATTGCAACCCTGTGTGTGGTCAGTTCACGCATTTTGTCCCTCCCATATGCAGAGTCACCTAGGCAGTGCCACAATGGAACTATGCCATCATCACAAAAGTACCCCCTTTCATTGACCCCTTTACAGTCACACCTACCCTCCAGCTCCCCATCATCTCCAACCTTTGGCAGCCACTAATCTGTCCCTACCTCTAAACATTTGTTATTTCAAGAATGTCATCTAGGCGTGATATATTTAAAGTGATAAAAGAGAAAAACTTACTACCAAGAATACTCTACCCAGAAAGACTTTTGTTCAGACTTGACAGAGAAATCAAAAGCTTTCCAGACAAACAAAAGGTAAGAGAATTCAGCACCACCAAAGAATTTATAGCAAATGCTAAAGAAATTTCTCCAAGCAGGAAACACAAGAGAAGGAAAAGACCTACAGAAAATAAACCCCAAACAATTAAGGAAATGGTAATACGATCATACATGTCTATAATTACCCTAAATGTAAATGGATTACGTGCATGAACCAAAAGACATAGACAAGCTGGACAGATGAAAACATGTGCATGTTTGTATTTCCACTTACCACATCACTCTACTTAATCTCCCAGATTGTATGTAATTATTTTATACTGTTAGGTTAATCATGTTTCCATTATGGCTTGCAATTGTAATGATCTTTTATTTTTTGTCTGGATATTGACTGTGAAAACTGATAAACGTCTTCCACTATTGTTACAAAAAAAAAAGAATGTCATCAAAATGAATCACTTATGCTGTGACCTTTAAACCTTGGCTATTTTTACATATAACACTTTTGAAATCCATCCAAGCTGTATGAATAATCCAGTTCTGTTTAAGACATAGAGAATAGACTTATGAACATGGGGAGAGGGGAGGAGAGGGTGAGACGTATGGAAAGAGTAACGTGGACACCTGCATTACCGTATGTAAAATAGATAGCCAACGGGAATTTGCTGTATGGCTCAGAAAACTCAAACAGGGGCTCTATATCAACCTAGAGGGGTGGGATGGGGAGGGAGACGGAGGGAGTTTCAAAAGGGAGGGGATATATGCATACCTATGGTTGATTCATGTCGAGGTTTAACAGAAAACAGCAAAATTCTGTAAAGCAATTATCCTTCTATAAAAAATAAATTAATTTTAAAAGATAATCCAGTTCTGTTTATTGCTGAATAATATTCCATGAAGATTCCCACAGTTTGTTTAAACATTCAACTGGTGAAGGACATTTGGATTGTTTCCAATTTTGGCTTTTAGAGATAAGGCTGCCATGGATGACTGTGTAAAGGCTTTTGTGTGGATCAATATGGCTTTAGTCAATAGTTTTCTCCAGTTCCATGCTGAATATGGATGTAATCTTGTTTCTGATGATAACTGTGATGCATGCACAAATAGGAGACGACTGGGGGAATTCGTTGACTGCAGGCTACGGTTTTTGAAGAAAAAATTTTGATTGGTTATTGATCATTTTATGGCCCTTGAGAACTATAGCAGACTGACCAATGTCCCTCCAAAGATGTCTAGATCTTATTCCCAGGAACCCAGAAATATTTTCACTTACATGGAGAAAGGGACTTTGCAGCTGTAGTTCAATTAAGGACCTTGAAATCTTTTTTTTAACTTGTGACTCCTCCCTGTTTTTTGGCCCCACTGTGTGGCTTGTGAAATCTTAGTTCCTAATCAGTGATTGAATTTGTGTCCCCCTCAGTGGAAGTATGGGGTCCTAACCACTGGACCCCCACTGAACTCCCCTAACTTGTGACCCATTTTTATTAGAAGTTTTTTCACACTGCATTTCTCCACTGATTTGGAGGTACCATAATGAGTCAGATAAATGCACATGCACACACTCACACACATATGTGAAGTTTGAATTTCTTATTATTTTAATGATTCAGTTAATTTATATTATAACTCCTTTCAGAATGTTCTCACATTTTTGGAAGTATTCTCTTGTGTGTAGTTTAATTAACTCTTGCTCACAAAGGATTGGTCCCTGATGTGTGGTAAGAATGGTAAGAACACTTCTTTTTTTCTGACTGTACAAACACTTAATATGAAATCTACCCTCTTAAAATTTTAAGTGCACAGTATAGAATTAACTATAGGTGCAATGTTGTACAACAGATCTCTATAATCTATCCACTTTTCTTTATGGATGGTGTATACCTGTTGAACACCAACTTTCAGCAAATCTCAGCCTGAATTCAATTGCAAACGGCCTCATTTGGAGAAGTGTCAGTCCTCTTAGAAATAACCAGGAGGCAGAGGATTTGAATAGATAAGAAACACAACTCTGTAACGTGGAAACTTACATTTCCATATATAAAATAGATAGCCAATGGGTATTTGCTATATGACTCATGGATCTCAAACCTGGGCTCTGTAACAACCTAGAGAGGTGGGATGGAGGGAGATGGGAGGGAGGTTCGAGAGGGAGGGGACATATATATACCTATGGCTGATTTATGTTGATGTTTGGCAGAAGCCAACACAATTCTGTAAAGCAACTATCCTTCAGTTGAATAATAAAGAAAGAAACAGAGCTCTTCAGATGCTAGAATTAACATGCAGGCGCCAAGTTGGCACACAAGGTCATTTTTTCGCCTTGGGAGTTGCCAGTGGCTGCATCTGGTGTTGAACTATGACTTTCTCATCCTCCCACAGTGACCCCATTTTCAGCTGGCTGCTGTACCCAGAGGGTGGTCAAGAAGACCCTCCAGTAGCTTTCTAAGTCCCATCGACTTGGACTGGCCCCACATAATAGGGGTCATTTACTTGGTCTGACTCCGGATAATAGGGGTCACTGATCATTTCCTGCAAATGTCAGACAGGCAGCATGGGCCCAGGGCTCTGGGGCTGTGATGGAGACCTTTATAACAGAGGAAAGATCGCAGTGGCCCAGAACAGGATAAGAAACAGCTAATGTTTCCTGAAGCTTGAATAAGCTGGCCACTCCTGAAATCTCTTTCAGTGTTTTCCACATACACAAAAACCTGCCGTGATGTTGTAAAAATTCAGACTGACTGACAGTGAGCAGACAGCTGGAGCCAATCCCAAATCAAGTTAGCTCTGAATTCGTTTCATGCTGAGCCTGTTAACATAGGGTGTTAATACATTTTGACTCATTCAAACCCAGGAGGTGGGGGATTTTATTACTCCTGCTTTATAACAGGGGAAACAGGCACAGAATGGTTAATAACTTGTAGAGGGTGGCACAGCTCAGGAGCCAGGCAGCAGGATTAAATTCAAACAACCTCTGCTATTGTGCCGTCTCATACGTGCTGCAGTGCATATGAAAAAAATGTGAAAGTGTAGGTTGCTCAATAAGGTCCGGCTCTTTTCAACCCCATGGACTATATCCCAACAGGCTCCTCTGTCTATGGGGATTCTCCAGGCAAGGATACTGGTGTGGGTAGCCATTCCTTTCTCCAGGGGATCTTCCCAACCCAGGGATTGAACCTGAGTCTCCTGCATTGCAGGCGGATTCTTTACCGGCTAAGCCACCAGAGGAGCCCAGAATGCTGTCTCCACAGCATCATGTGGACAGGCAAGCACAGCCTCTACAGATGGACTGTGATGGTTATAGAACCAGAGCCCGGTGTTAGTACCGATGTTCCCAGTACCGTCTACCCCAAAGTACCAACCTCTGGAAACATTTCTTTTTTTTTTTAAATTGAGGCTGGGATTTTCTGGCATTGTTGACTTAAAAAATATCAACAACCTAAAAGCTGAGAGTCAGACACGACTGAGTGACTAAACTGAACTGAAAAGTTGACAATTGTGTTTTATTCAATGGGCATTTTTAGGACTGCAAGCCCTGAAGATGGCATCTCAAGTGACCCTGAGAAAACTGCTCTGGGGAGGTGAGGGGAGGAACCAGGTTGTATAGAAGTTTCGCAACAAAGCACAGCTAGTCTGAACATCAAAAATCATTGTGAAATAAGGAAAACCAGGCATCCCAAGTTAAGGAATTTAGTGCTTTTCCAGTTGCAGGAGTCTGGGCTCACTGAAATCACTCTTTCATATGTATCTCAGCTATCTGGGTCCAGTATTCCGTGTTTTTCACATCCTGAGCTCTCTTGGGGCTCCCCACAGGAAGTGGCTGTAGAAGAATGGCTGCTAGATTGCAGGTATTCTGTATTCTTCTCCTTCCTGAGCGCCCCTGGGGCTCACCAGCTCACAGTGGAGGACTGGAATCGCTGATGACTGACATCTTTGTTTATTGATATGGCAGGAAATATTCTATTTCTCAGCATCTCAGCCCCCAACCTTCCTGATTCTTTGGAGTCTGAACACCCAAGACAAAGATTAGATAAAGGATCCAAAGGCATTTAGATGGGCACCAAGGACCCTGAGACTTTCTACTTTCCTCTAGTGTCAAGTTTATTACATTTCCTTCATCAGGATCTTTTCCAATGTTGGAATTGTTTTGAAGGTGCTCATCTTTTCATTTCAATGAAGAGTTATCCATGGAAGAGTTTCTGGTCTTGGGGAGGGCTGATGGAGGAGTCCTTCAAAAGACACTGAGGAGTGAGGTGGAAGGATTCAAGGAGATGAGGCAAGGTTTACATTGGATTTACCCCTAAAATAGTCAGGACTCATCTTTGGTCCACTGCTGAGAGCCATTCCCACCGCAGAAGGGTCACTGTGTGAGCTTCTGTGGAGTCTGGGAAGCATATGGTTGTCCTCCTGACCTGACTCTGAGTGGTCACAGCAGAAGGCTGCAGCAGACAGCTGTGCAGGTTGGTCACTGCACAAGGGTGCTCAGCTCAAGGGATGAGAGGAACCTAAACGCTGCTTGTGTTACAGTAGTCGAACAAAAGGCTTGGGCTTGAGCTGAGTCCGTTCTTTAGAGCAGCTTTACCAGTTTGCCACAGAGCACTGTTGTCCCCGAGCTAAGTAATTTTGGGTCCATAAGCTCCCAGAGACAGTATCTTTTAAATTCAAACAAAGGTTCCATATGGCCTGATGGTAGCCTCTGCTCAGAACTAGTAGACTCCAAGGACCTGATGACCTGTTACTGAGACAGTGGCTGCTAAAACTGAGCAGGACCCTGTGGGGCTGCTAGGCACAAAAGCTTTCCTATGTCCCCCTTTCTCATTTGTAGAAAATAGCCTCATTCAGACTCCATGACCTTCTCTGAGTTCCAAAGGGTAGGTTCAAATATTTGCTAATCAGAGGACAGAGGGGATGGAGGAGCAGGGAGAAGCAGTCAAGGGAAGCTATAGTGCAGCATAGGAGCAGGTCCTGGTGCCTCCTCAAGGGATAAAATAACAGTATCTTTGAGCTGTTTTGCAGATATTGAAACCCCCACCAGGTAGAAGAACTTAACTGTACGCCGCCCACAAGCACAGAGAACCCAGATCAGTTGAAACCAGAAAGTTGATGATGCAGGCTCCCATTTGCCTCGCCACCAACCAATCAGAAGAATGTCCACGAACTGACCATGCCCTCTTTGAACCATTGCCTTAAGACTTCTCACTATCCCCTCCAGGGATGGACACACAGTTTTGAGGGCACTAGCTTGCTGTGGCCTCCTTTGCTGACAAAGCAATAAAGCTATTCTTGTCTATTTCACCCAAAACTCTGTCCCTGAGATTCAACTCAGTACCCATGTACAGAGGCTGAATTTCTGCTACACTACCTCTAAGATATGCAGGGGAAGAGAGCCTTGTGGATTCATGCGAGGTCAACTTTGAAGNGAGGGCACTAGCTTGCTGTGGCCTCCTTTGCTGACAAAGCAATAAAGCTATTCTTGTCTATTTCACCCAAAACTCTGTCCCTGAGATTCAACTCAGTACCCATGTACAGAGGCTGAATTTCTGCTACACTACCTCTAAGATATGCAGGGGAAGAGAGCCTTGTGGATTCATGCGAGGTCAACTTTGAAGTTGACTGAGAGACATTGCATAACTCAGGGTGAGGGATCCCCAGTAACAGCTGATTGTAAATATTCCAGCAATCCTGCATAATGGGCTCTTTATACCTGCATGTTCGGTCGTGTTTGATTCTTGGTGATCCCATGGACTGTGACTTGCCAGGCTCCTCTGTCCATGGGATTTTCCAGGGGAGAATACTGGAGTGGGTTACCATTTACTTCTCTAGGAGATCTTCCCAACCCAGGGATTGAACTCATGTTCCTGGTATCTCCTCCATTGGCAGGTGGATTCTTTACCACTGAGCCACCTGGGATGCCCATAATGGGCTCTTAGTGTTGAATTTAAGTTAACTTGGGGAAAATTAATAATTATAATCTTTCACTCATAATCAAATGTATGGCTTGAAATTCATACCCACTACTCTGAGAAAAAGATAAAATTTGTCTCCTATGAGTTGGTAACAAATGAAACTTGCAAACAAGAAAAAGTCAGAAGTTCAGCATTTAAAAGACTCAGAGCTGTGCTGTCCAACACAGCAGCCACTAGACGGTTTGAATGGAATGTGCTAGTAAGATGTATAAAATATGCACAGGATTTCCAAAACTTGGATGAAAAAAATCTAAAATATCTCATTAGTAACTTGTGCATTGGTGATACTCTGAAATCATATTTTGGATCTCTGGCGAAATAAAAAAATATTGTTAAAATTAGGTTGATTTGTTTCTTTTTGTTGGTTTTATATGTAGCCACATTTAATGTGGAATGATTACAATTTCATAGGTGGCTAGCATTAGATCTCTTTTGGACAGGGATGAATTAGAGAATTAAAGAAAACATGGGACTTCCCTGGTGATCCAGTGGCTAAGACTCTGCACTCCTAATTCAGGGGGCCCAGGTCCAATCCCCGGGAAGGGAACTAGATCATGCATGCTGCAGCTAAGAGCTCACATGCTGCCACTAAAGAGCCTGCCTGCTGCAACAAAAATCAAAGACCCCTCGTGCCAGCACTGAAAGGTGGTGCGGCCAAAATGAATAAATAAATATTTTTTAAAAGAAACAGGTGTTAGGGGCCAGAGGGGAGGGAATAGGAAATTTTTCCAGAGGCCCTTTGAATGAGTGCACTTTGGGAAAATCCTAGGGATGTGATCAGGTGGAGGGCTGGATCCATCCTTTGATTGACGGCTCCTGTGTTTGTATGGGTTCAGGCTCACATTCCAGGCACATTCCATGTCCTCCCAGGTGACAGGCAGAGAGCTGGCTCTACCTCAGGGAAGATGCTATTGGGCCACAGTGATAGATAAGTGAGCTCTGGACTTGGGGTGTCTTCTTCAGCCTTGAAGCGTGGCTCCCATTCTTTGATTCGTGGCCCCCTCTCCTCATCTGCAAAGGCAGTAATGTCACATCCTTGTGCCTTTCTTCCATAGTTATGTCTCCCCTGACTTCTCCTTCCTCTTAAGGACAACCATGGACCCTCCCGGGCTGCCCCAGGATCATCTGAGCTGATGATCAAGTCAGCTGATCCCCAACCTTAATCCCTCTTTGGAATGTTAATGCTCCTCGCTACTTAACGGGACATACTCACAGGTTTCAAGGATTAGTACATGGGCATGGATGGCTGAGTCCAGGAGTGGAGAGCATCAGTCTACCTACCATAGGCTCTGCCAGGAATTAAGGCAATATTTCTTCTACCAGCTTGAATCTTTTGTCTCAACTTGTTCAGAAGTCAGATTAAAGAGAAAAGGGCCACTTGAACACCTCGGAGGTGCCAACAAAGATGCATCATGGCAGCCACACTCCGATGGATCTGTGGATGAAAAATGCACAATATGAGAGTTTTGAGTTAAGTTTTATTGGGGACAAAATGAGGACTATAGCCCAGGAGACAGCATCTCAGATAGCCTTGAGAAACTGCTCTGGGGAAAGGTCAATATATATGTGATTTTGTTGACAGGGACTACACGCTGTAAAACACATATTTTTTTGCAGAAGATTTCTGATAGTATCACGATGTTTAGTATCATGAGGAACAGCTGTCACCATGGATATTAATGCTTTTCTAGATATGGGAAGATGCAAGAACTGGGCTCAAAAAATCTGCTCCTGGAAATATCTGTCTGAAGACCTTTCCTGCCGGGTTTTCCCAGAGCACAGAATGCCCCATCTCTGCTCTCCACCCGGAACTCCTTTCAGGGGGGTTGAAAATCAGCATGTGCAGCAGCACTTGATTTAATCCCGTAGAGGTAGATGGCAAGTGCTCATGGCAAGTGCCAGTTTGTCGTTGANAAAGTGAAAGTGAAGTCGCTCATAGGGCTTGTTATTATTTTATTTGATAAGAATCTAAGAGGAAGGCAGTCCCAGAAATGGTGTGATGGCCCAAGAGCATCACTGAGGATCCAGTCTACTTCCATTCTTTTACTCAATATTTATCATCATATTGGTTTTTTTTTTTCATTCTGAAGTTTCTTTCCTCATAGTTACAAGATGGCTGCCATAGCCCCAGACATCACATCTTCACAAAGCATCATTTAAAACTAGGAGGAATAGGGAGTGGATAAAAGAATTTCTTACACATGTCTTCGATTACATCAGGGAAGAAAATCTTTCTCAAAAGTAATAGGAAACTGTCGTGTTATATCTCCTTGATCAGAATTTGTCTTATGGACCAATACTTATAGAGAAAGCTAGGAAAATGCATCTGACATTTCAGTCTCTGTAATAGATGGCAGCTTTGCCCAGCAGGAGAAAAGGGGAAATGATAAGGTCATGGATAAGAGAAAAACTCCAGAAAAGGAAGAGTTTCATAGTATTGTGACTGGAGAGCTCAATATTTATAGAAATGCTCAGGGAATTTATAAAAGAGGTACACAAGAAAGGAAAACAACAGTAAAGGATGGAAATCAGTGAGTACAAGTGTACCTAAGGAAAGGTCAAGCTTAAGGAAAAAAAATCTGCCCATCAACAGTGGAAGAATATTGGAGCATAAGAATATAAGCATAGAGAAGTCTGTCTGAATAAGATCAAGGTCAACTTCAACTAGAATCCCAGAATTCACTATGTAGGCGAGAGGTGGATGGGTCCTATTCCATATAGAATTTTCCTGTATGAAATCTTGCCACTAGCTGTGTTATATTGTCTTGTATTTTGGCAGGGGGCTATACCATTGACAACATTTAACAACTGAGAAGGGCTTCCCTGGTGGTTAAGAATCCCCATTCCAATTCTGAACACACAGGTTTGATCCCTGGTCCAGGAACTAAGATCCCACATGCTGGAGGGCAGCTAGGCCTGTGCCCTGCAACTGAGATCCTATGGACCCTAAGGAAGACCAGTGTGCCAAAATAAAAAATAAACTTCTGAAAACTTAAAAAGAAACAACCGAGAGCCAGAGCCTTATCTTCTCTAGAAAACCTGGAGGATCTGCCAACGTTGTGTTCAGCCCCTCCAGATAGCAGCTGCCATCCATCTCCGTTGGATAGGGAACGCTCATCCCAGTTTCCCAGAGACCCCCTCGTCCAGCCTTGCTTCTGTGTGGTCCCTGCTTGTCCTGTGAAGGCATTAGGAGTGCGTCCTCAGATGAGGCAAAAGTGGCAGTGTCTGCCACCCTCCAGTAAAGTTCCAGGAGAAGACAGCTTGTCTTGAGGTCATTTAGTTAGGGATCACATGCACAGGTTCCAAACTGGCACCAGGAAAACTGCGGGGTCACGCATCGCTCAGGCATCTTCTCGCCTTGTTTCCTCCATTGGTTCAGGTACTGACTTCCCAGGAATCCAGAGGTTCGATCCCAGTTTAACTCAGTACCAGTCAGAACCGCGAGACTTGTGTTGTTCTTAGATTCTGTTGTTTTCCTATCTTTGGATAATACTGTAAATTTGCTCATTTTAAATGTCTTTAGGTGAATACCTTGAGGATACAAGTAGATGTCACTTCCTGACCCCACCCCCACCCCTGCAAACAAACAAACAAAAACAAAAAACAAACAAACAAAAACCGTGAATTCAACGAACTCTTCCAGCCATCAGCTCATGCTGCTGCCCATGATGTGGGGATTGAAGGCACTTCTGGGCTCAGAGACCTACCTGTTGCCGGGATGTATATGTGGGGTGTGGTTTTACCTTGAATCTCAGATTCCTCTGAGGATGTACATGTCCTGCGTGGATTGTAAGCTTTGCTCCTGAATTACATTTATAAATAGTTTTCCATGATTATCAGCTGTCTCTTGTTTAATGGGATGATGCCTTTTAACTGTAGTGCTGGAGAAGACTCTTGAGAGTCTCTTGGACAGCAAGGTGATCAAACCAGTTAATCCAAAAGAAAATCAACCATAAATATTCATTGAAGGGCCTGATGCTGAAGCTCTGATACTTTGGCCACCTCTCTGACTCATTGGAAGAGACCCTGATGCTGGGAAAGATTGAGGACAGGAGGTGAAGGGGGCAACAGACGATGAGAGAGTTGGATGGCATCACTGATTCAACGGACATGAGCTTGAGCAAATTCAACTCTGGGAGATAGTGAAGGATAGGGAAGCCTGGCATGCTGCAGTCCCACGGGGTCACAAAGAGTAGGACACGACTGAGTGAACAATTTTTTTGATGCAATCATTCATTATCTACAATCATTCAGCATCTACAAAGGTCAGCGGTGCACTTGGTCAGCCCATTTTTAAATCAGCTTCTACTAAGTCATTGTTTAGTCTTGATTCTTTATCCCTGTCAGCTCCTTCAAATATTCTGAGCATGGACTCTCTTTGTTTTATGCCACAGTCCCCAAGACAACTGAATAATCCCTGTATACTGAGTTTCCATTTAGAACAGAAATAGCATATCTAAGGTCTCAGTGAATATCAAGGATTGATATTATTAATAGTAAATTCTTCATTATTTCACTAAACAAAAACTTATTAGACATTACCCTCCTACGAGACCCTATAGGTGAGAGGGGCATAGAAAACGTAGTTTATTCAAAAAGAACAATGGATTCAGACCAAGATTGACTCCCCCGAGGTTTCACCTCCCACAGGGATGTAGAGGGATGGTTGAGGGAAGGGTAAGGTAATTTCTTCTTGAAGTCTTCTGAGCAGCGCCTAGCCTGAGCATCAGGACTTTTCCTTTCATACTTTCAGTTGTGAAGTTCAATGACTTTTAATCGATTCTTATGTTTTTCTCAACTGATTATTGAAAGGAGGCTGGTGCACCTTGGGGAAAACACACCCACGCTACAGGAAGCTGCCACCAGATGGCGATGCATGCCTTCATCAGGGTGCTTAGACCTGCAGCCCTTCTCCAGATTCCTCTTGTTACGATTAGGCGTATCAATAATATTAGGACTATTTTAATAATATTGGAACTAGAAGGGCAATTTTTGCTGCAGTTTTCCATGTTAACGGTGTTCTTAAACAGATAATCCTATTTAATCTTCACGACAACTTTGTGTCTTGTTAGTTGCATTTTGCAAGCAAGGGGAGAGAAGCTCAGAAAGGTTGATTGATTTGCTTGAGGCCACAGAAATCGAATAGTGGAGTTAACGCCAGTGTTTAGAGTTTTCAGATTGTCCCTAACTTCCAACATTTTAATTATTAGTCAATTAATTATCCTTTATATAGGTGGTGGCAGTTGGTGGTTTAGTTGCTAAGTCATGTCCGACTCTTGCGGCCCCATGAACTGGGAACCTACCAGGCTCCTCTGTCCATAGGGATTTTCCAGGCAAGAATGCTGGAGTGGGTTGCCATTTCCTTCTCCAGGGGATCTTCCTGACCCAGGAATCGAACCCGGGTCTCCTGCATTGCAGGCAGATTCTTTACCGACTGAGCTACCAGGGAACCCCTTTATATAAGTAGTGGACCTGAATTGCCCTGAAGTTGTATGTTTCAGATTATAGAGACAAATCTTTGCAGAGAAAGAAAGAAAGAAAAAAAAAAGGCTTGTAGAGATTAGGACCTTTTATACGTTGGATTGTGTACCCCAGAAAGGGGCCTCAGCACCTCTGAATGGGATCTTATTTGGAAAAAAGGTAACTGCAGAAGATCAAGCTAAAATTAGGTCATGAGGGCAGGCCTTGTCCAATATGACTGGTGTTCTTATGAAAAGGGAAATTTGGATGCAGAGACAAACAGCCACACAGGAGGAAGGCCACGTGAAGACTGGGTTTGTGCTGCTGCACGTGAAAAATCTACCGGAAGCTAGGAGGGCAGCCTGAGACACACCCTTCCCCATTGCCTTCAGAGGGAGCACAGCCCTGTGGACACCTTGAGTTTGGACTTGTAGCCTCCAGAACAGTAAGAGAATAAATTCCTGTTGTTCTAAGTCACCTTGGTTACATTGGCTCCGGAAAGCAAATACAGCACTTACCTGTATCCTTAATTTTTATTTTTATTTTTTTTTCTTTTATGGCCTCACTGATGCAGGCAGGCTAAGTCACTTCATTTGTGTCTGACTCTTTGCAACGCCATGGACTGTAGCCGTGAAGCTCCTCTGTCCGTGGGGTTTGCCAGGCAAGAATACTGGAGTGGATTGCCATGCCCTCCTCCAGAGAATCTTTCCCAGCCAGGGATGGAACCCTCATCTCTCATGTCTCCTGCATTGGCAAGCAGGGTCTTTACCACCGGCACCACCTGGGGATGAAAGATTTTATTTCCACTGTGTCTTGTACCTCTGGGTTCCGGTGGTCTCTGCACCTGTGCATACCTGCTCCATCCACACCTTGAGCCATCATGTCAATATGGGCCCCACAGATCCAGGGAACATGGTTGCTTCTGCTTCCACGGGCAGAGCAGGAACCACGCCTCCCAGGAAGCTGTACACGTAAATAGCCCTGAGCTTACGTGGGCTGAAGAATTGTCAGAGGCAAAGCATAGAAACCCTGGCTTTCTAAAGCCCTACTCCAATCTCCTGTCTCTCTTCTGCACAGATGAGGTGAGAGAGAGAATAAAGAGGGGTTAAGATGGCGTGTGTGCTCCGTGATTCTTTGCAAGCCCATGGACTGTAACACACAAGGCTCCTCTGTCCATGGATATTTCAGGCAAGAATACTGGAGTGGGTTGCCATTTCCTCCTGCAGGGGACCTTCCTCACCTGGGGATCGACCTGCCTCTTCCTCTCCTGAATTGGCAGGTGGATTCTTTGTCACCTGGGAGGCCATAGTTAAGATGGACCTGTGCTTAAAATACACATGCTCCTCCATGATCTGTTTGCCACACAGGAGGGAGGTGATTTCCCTGTCTCCCATCTCTGCCTCCATCATCACATGGCCACCCTCTGTGTTTTATCTTTGAATAAAATGGATACACTGGTACTGGATCTAGGACTCACCCTAGTGCACTATCCCTGGAGAAGGAAATGGCAACCTACTTATTCCTGCTTGAAAAATCCCATGGACAGAGGAGCCTGGCAGACTACAGCCCCTGGGGTCGCAAAGAGCTGGACAGGACTGAATGACTAAGCAGCAGCAGTCCACTATATTCACGCTTACTGATCACATCTGCAAAGACTCTATTTCAAATAGATCACCTTGTGGCATTACTGGCGACATGAGATTTGGGTGGCCACTCTTCAGTTCGGTGAACTGATTACAAAATGCAGCGTCAAAGAGTTAGTCCCAGAAAGGCTACTGTGGAATTTCCAGCATGACATCGAGACAAAAAGTATGAGAGAAGCTTTTATGAAATACCTTTAAAGTAATTTAATTTAAAGTCATTTAAATTTCCTGGCTATTATCTATGTATTTATCTAAACTCCTCTTGAGTCTATTTCTAATCTTAGTGGCATCGATTAAAGACAATGAGATCCATATAATTACTATACCCGGGAGAAAGCTATTCCTTGCCTTTATCTTGGCTACCCGTGAAAGACACTAAAATATTTCCTTAATAGATCATCCCCAGAATTTTCCTCTCTTCCTTCCTCCCCCACCTCTTCCCTCCCCTCCTCCCATCTTTCCTTCCTTCCTTTATGCTTGTCTTCTTTCTTTTATTTAAACAACCCCCCCCCCAAAAAAAGTAACTCTTTTACAGCCAGATGCAATTTCTTTCTTCACAGATTTTTCATTCCTATTCTATGTTCCCCTTGAGTTGTACGAACAAATAAATTATTTCAAGTTGATATTTTGCCTATTAAGAAGGAAAGCATGGAAAATATTTTTCTACTTGTCAAAAGTATCGTTTTAAATGTCTAGGCAGCTAGAGAATAAATATCACTTGGTATGAATAACTAATCACTTCTTAAAAGGAAACCTCATCTAATTTGCTGAATCAGTTCTGAATCCTTAAACACTGAATGCCCTTATATGTAAAAAATGCATTTTCTTTTTTTGGTAAATGTAGAATAGCTCTTTTTTTTTTTTTTTTTTTTACCCCCTTAATCTTCTTTGATCTAATCACACAATTTGTTTAAAGGCTAGCTGTTTCTGGGAGCTTTCATCCAAGGACACAACATTTTCTCCCATGCTCTCTATCAAGTTAATGATACTACTCTTTTGAGGCCCATTAAGGAGACTATTTTGATTTACATGTTTCATCCAAGATCCCAGTTGCCCCTCTTTGTAATAGATACAGATTTATTGGATGAGTATTCTATGCCACGTACTCTATCAGATGGTGGCTCAGAGGTGAATTGATCCAATGTAGTCCTTACCCCTAGGGCCCCACATGCTGGTGAGAAAAATAGATGCACAGAGGCATGCTGATAGAACAGCGTAATGTGAATCGGATAAAATGTGCCCAGGGTGCTACAGAAACATCAAGGAGGGCCGACTGTCTGCTAGGTACAGGTTGGAGGTGGGGACTGAATTGAGTCTCCAGACATGGATTTAAGTGAAGGGAGCGACTGGAGCTGGGATGAGAAGGAATACCAGGGAGTAGGGAAAAGAATGGGCAGCAAGGAGTATCTCTATGAAGGAGAAACTATTTTACATGGAAAGGGACTACCTGAGATCAAATCCAGGTCAGTTTCCAGGTTTGAAATTGTCCCTGAGTTATGCCAAATGAAACTGAAGGGTGACATGTCACTTGCCTGTACTTCCTGTCATCTAGTGAGTGAAGTGAAGTTGCTTAGTCGTGTCTGAGTCTTTGTGACCCCATGGACTGTAGCCTACCAGGCTTCTCTGTCCATGGGGTTTTCCAGGCAAGAATACTNAGATGAATGGATAAAGAAGTTGTGTTACGTATACACGATGGAATATTACTCAGCCATAAAAAGGAGCACATTTGAGTCAGTTCTGATGAGGTGGATGAACCTAGAACCTATTATACAGAGTGAAGTGAGTCAGAAAGTGAAAGATAAATACCATATTCTAACACATATATATGGAATCTAGAAAAATGGTACTGAAGAATTTATTCACAGGGCAGCAATGGAGAAACAGACAGAGAATAGACTTATGGACATGGAGAGATGTGAGGAGAGGGTGGGATGTATAGAAAGAGTAACATGGAAACTTGCATTACCATATGTAAAATAGATAGCCAATGGGAATTTGCTGTATGGCTCAGGAAATTCGAACAGGGGCTCTGTATCAACCTAGAGGGGTGGGATATGGTGAGAGATGGGAGGGAGGTTCAAAAGGGAGGGTTTATATATATACCTATGGCTGACTCATGTTGAGGTTTGACAGAAAACAACAAAATTCTATAAAGCAATAATCCTTCAATAAAACCTTTTAAAAAGAGCATCACAGTCATACAGAGGCGAGAGTGGGCAGAGGAAGCTGTAGATACACCAGCGTTTGGGAATATCTCAGACATTCAAGGACTATAAGCTAAGCATGGGGCTACCCATGTAGTTCAGCAGTTAAGAATCCTCTTGGGAAATAATGCAGGAGACATTAGAGATGCGAGTTTGATCTCTGGGTCAGGAATATCACCTAGAGAAGGGAATNGACATTCAAGGACTATAAGCTAAGCATGGGGCTACCCATGTAGTTCAGCAGTTAAGAATCCTCTTGGGAAATAATGCAGGAGACATTAGAGATGCGAGTTTGATCTCTGGGTCAGGAATATCACCTAGAGAAGGGAATGGCTACCCAATCCAGTATTCTTCCCTGGAGAATCTCATGGACAGAGGAGTCCAGTGGGCTACAGTCCATGGGGTCACAAAAAGTCAGATACTACTTAGTGACTGAGCATGCTGGTATACAAGCTAAGCATGAGGAAAAGAGTGAATCCAAGTGGAGGTCATCCCAGAATCTGAGAGTGTATTGGCTCTTCCAGGCAGGAGGAACACAGCAAGAAATCAGAACAGATGGAGTCGTCCATAGACCAGTTCAATCCAATCAGAGGTGAAGCAACCTGATGGACACACTCCAGCTGGATTTTCTTCAGAAGGCATCCACTTGGAAGGGATGGAATATTCTAGGAAAATTCTGAATGAGGTTGTCTAAGTGGTAAGAATCTAGGTGTTTGGAGGCTTCAGATCACCAGTTCCCGTCAAAAATTTTTTGTCAACAAGCCCTCTTGGCCCATAGAGAAGAAAGTCCTAATTACTATGAGGTGATGAAGGCATTTGTTTAGGTCTGTAACCTCAATTTGCTGGAAAGGGTAAAATTATTTCCTTAGTGAGTCTAAAATCCAGAAAGGGTAATAATTAAAATGTATACTGTTAAGTAAATCAAACCTGTTACTAATAATTTTGTGTTAAGCTTAAGTATTGTTGGGAAATATTTTGTGTTTATAATATTTAAGATAATTTGTCACATTATGTAAGATTTCAGATGTGATTCCAGCCAACACAGAGAATTTAGCTATAGATTTTTTGTTTGGAATTTTAAGTTGAAAAGTATAAGCTCCCTACCTGAATAGAATTTGTATCCTACTGTTGTGTGAAAATTGTATAAATATTAATTATGTTGAATTGGTTCATGGTGACTTTCAGGGCTAATATATCCTTCTACTTTTCTGTATAGTCATTTCTGGTTGGTTTTTTTTTAAGGTCTTCATATTGAAACTCCAACCAAAAATGTCAATGTATCTACTTAAAAATTATTGTATAGTAGAGCTATATGTAACTTGGAGAAGGAAATGGATATGTAACTATGTCCTGTATTTTCTAAGTCTCCTGTGACTGTGTTATCATACTTTCATAATTTAAAAAATAAAGAAGAAAGATAAAAAGTATAAGTTCCTTAAGTATGCATAAAATTGGAATGCTTACAAAAAATTGAGAGTCTTTTGTAAGTTTATTTATTAATATTATAGTTGCTAAGGCTGTTAAGTATTTAAGAAAGCTTTCCATGTTAATAAAGCATATACATTGCTTTAAAGGAAGCCAGATACATGAAATCTATGAATGTGTTTTGAAATATTTAAAGGACTCTACTAACTTATTAAAATCATCTTTTAAATGTTATAAAACAGATTTATAAACAGAATATTAAAGGTTGAACTTTAAGGCTTCTGTAAAAGTCATTTTTGCAATGTTAATTTTCTAAGTTTCAGAACAAAGACAAAACAAATAGTTATGAATAATTTTTTCTCTGCTTGGACTACAGATTTAAGGCATCAAAAAATCCGAGGGCTGAGCAATCACCAGGAGGCAGGACTGTTTAGGTGAGGACAGGGTTGGTGAGCCAACCTTATCAGCTGGAATTTGGCAGAAGAAGCAAACCAGAGGAGCTGACAGCAGCCTGGGGAGCTTTTCAGAGCACATTTCTGAGCATTAAGACTGTAAAACACAACATGAAGACCTGGAGTGAATGATGTTTGGGTAACTTTAAAAATGCACACACCTGAACTTCCCTGGTGGATTGGTGACTAAGAGTCTGAACTCCCAATGCAGGGGGCCTGGGTGTGATCCTTGGTCAGGGAACTAGAACCCAGATGCCGCGATGCCGCAACTAAAAGTTTGAATGTTGCAACTAAAAAAAAACAAATAAACACATTCTACGTGCCCCAACTAAGACCTGACACAGCCAAATATAAATAAATAAATATATTTTTAAAGTGCACATATCCACACATCAGCATGTTCTTTTCAAAGCTGAGCAGAAGGCATAATCTGAAATGCATCAGAAAGGGGGATTCTTGTGCGTCAGGTGTCATGACGATAGGAACTATAAGGGAAACCATGGTGAGATAGGGGCCTTGGGTGATCCTATAACCATGATGTGGGGTAAGACATGTGGTCACTTAAACCTCTTCATGTTATTGTTTTTATTCAGTCTCTAAGTCATGTCTGACTCTTTTCAACTCTGTAGACTATAGCCTGCCAGGCTCCCCTGTCCATGGGATTTCCCAGGCAAGAATACTGGAGTGGGTTGCCATTTCCTTCTCCAGGGGATCTTCCCAACTCAGGGATTAAACTCATATCTCCTGCATTGGCAGACAAATTCTTTACCACTGAACCACCATGGAAGCAAACACCTTCATACCTGATTAAAAAACAAAGCAAAACAGAAAGCCTTAACAAATGAACAGACTAAGACTTTCTAGGACGTCTTCTTAAAAAATGTTTATTTATTTATTCGGCTGCACTGGGTCTTAATTGTGGCATGCGGAATCTTTGAGTTGGAAGATGTGGGATCTAGTTCCCTGACCAGGGGTTCCCCTGAATTGAGAGTGAAGAGTCTTAGCCACTGTACCAGCAGGGAAGTTCCCAGAATGTCTGATTCTAATCCAGGTCTGCCCATTCAGGGCCCTCCCTGCAGCTGTCTTATTGCAAATGGCAAACTGGTTGGTGTGAAGATTCTCACACTCATCCAGGTCAAAAGGAAGCTGACTGAATTTCTGCGTGGTTGGGATTCTAAAAGTAACTACTTTCTTATGCCAGTCCTATGATCAATATCTGATAAACACTGAGCCACAGTGATAATTACGGGAGGAGTAGAGTTTTTATTTTCAGATCTACGTGTATAGATTAGATTTAATTTTCTGTTTAAAGAGTGTTGTTGCTTTTTCCTGAATTGAGGTCTGAAGCTGGATGAAAAGCAGGTGCTATACCCTCATCAACTTAAGCAATTAATTATTTGATCCTTGCTTCCCCTGTTTGTTCAAACCATTAAAGAATGTTCGAGTCTGATAAGGCGGAAGTCCTACAGGAAGGTCTCTCATTTGGATATTCTGACAATTCTCACTTTTCTCCAGGGGAGCTCCAAGGAAGCAAATAGAAAAAGCTTCCTTTGCCTCTAAAGAAAGTAGGATATGGCCATTACTTGGCTTCTGTACATGAAATGGACCAGCCCCCACTGAACACACTTAGATAGGGGGAAACAGAGCATAGTGACTACTGGCTAGGAGAGCAGATTGCACAAGTTCAAGGCCTTTAGCCTGGAGATGTGACAAGGACAATGTTTTCACCAACCCCCTTCATTTTCCCCTAGTCCCATGCTTGGTTGGACAGTATTTCCCAGCCTCCCTTGGGATTAGACTACATTTCCCAGATTCCTTTAGGGTTAGAAAATATTTCCCAGCCTCCTTTGCAGATAGAGCATATTTCCCAGCCTCCTTTGCTGTTAGATAATTTTTCAGTGTTACAGGAGCTCACCAAGGTTTCTCTGGTGGTTCAGGCTGTAAAGAATCTGCTTGCAATGTGGGAGACTGGGGTTTGATCTCTGGTTTGGGAAGATCCCTGGAGAAGGAAATGGCAACCCATTCCAGTATTCTTGTATTCTTGTCTGGGAAATCCCATGGACAGAGGAGCCTGGCAAGAGTAGAATAGGACTAAGCAACTAACACTTTGACTTTTTTGAGGAGCTTACCATGTTGTTCATTAAATCATGCAAACCCCCTTTGCACTACATCTCAGGGCTTCTCCCCTCTGTGTATGCCTAAGTCACAGGACTGCAAATTGCTCCTGGAGCCACTTTCCATCATGCCTGACATAAATCGAAACCTGAGTCATCAAATAGTGACAGCTGTTTGACACGGAGCCTTTGTGGAACAAAGATTTGCCGTTTCTTTTCTTATTGCTGTGAAACCTGCTCTCCCGATAGAAAACACCAGGGAGAGAAGGACCCTCATCTCACTGTGGAGGGTGCTGCTTACTTCTTAGACCTCTGCTGAAACAGAATTCTGAAAGGACCGGAGGCCCTGAGCAGGCAGTGGGTTTCAGAAACCGTCTGGCCTCCCTGGGTCCCCCTCATGCCCCATCCCCCACTCCTCTGAGATTATTTAGAGGACAAACCTACAAACAATAATGGCCTGGGAAAGTGTGGGAGGGACCCATCAGTCCTGGAGAACTTGAACTGTGCTCAAGTTAATTGGCTAGAAGTAATGCTCTCAACTGGGAAAATTCACAGCCTTTAGATCTCTTTCCCAGGGAGCAAAACATTTCCGATTAAAATATTTCAGCTCAACAGCTATAATTCAGACTCTTAAATCAATTTATAAAAAGAGCAACTTCTTCATGAAATAAATCAATTTCAAGTAGATTTTTCACTACGTGTATGTGTGCCTATGCATCCATGTGTGTTCAATTTTAAAAATATATATATTGAAAGAGTCACTGTTACTGGGAATACAATTTTAGAACCAAAACCCCCATTTAATTCTTTCACCGCTTTGGTTTTTGTGATTTTGCAGTGAAGAGTCCAGAATGAAGGTGGTCCCTTAACTTCCCAACAGATCAATGATCTTCTGGATCTGTGTCTTCAATGGAAACCATTACATGGAGATGTGATAGCCCCATCCCTGTTACAGCCTTCATTCTAGGAGATGAAATTCCACTGATACTAGTGCCTGTTAAAAGGGCTCTCATGACAAGGGATCCTCCACTATTGCGTTTACGAGCATCCCCTCTGTCCTACATGGCACTTGTAACAAGCACAGATCCTCTCCCAGGCAGAAGAAGACATGAGGACTGGGTCCATGTCTAATGGGCAGGTTTATTACCTGCAGGAAGCTGGCTGCTCCTGGCCAAACCTGTCCTTCAGGCTGCCCAGCTGGTAACTGCTCTCTATATTCCGTCTGAAACACTCTTGCCAGTGAATGTCCTCTTGTGAGGCAGGAGTTGAATAGGGGCTATTCCTGACAAGGGATCAAACCCAGGTCTCCTGCATTGCAGGCAGGTTTTTTACCGTCGGAGCCACCAGAGCGCCTTATATGTGTGTGTGTACGTGTGTGTGTGTGTGTGTGTATAGAGAGAGTGTAAACAATTAATATAATTTCAATATTCCTGCTTCCTTATTTCATTTGGTGAATACAATGCCTATAATGAGGTAGGTGGAATACAGTTCTTTAATAATGTAGAATATGTGAGCAGTTCTATGATTAAGTTTTCAGAGCAAAAGTTACTGCAGTATATTGAAATATTTAAAAATATTTCATTTTGAAATAAGAAAAGTTCTCTCCAAGAAAATGTGGGAACCAACAACAGATGTGTTAACAGAGCCTAACCAATTTAATACCCTTGGCAGCCAACAACATGGCTAGTTTTTATTCAACTCACTGAAGACCTGTGAAATTAAGTGGGTCTTACTGAATGCATCTTGGGATTAACAACTAAGCCTGTCTTTCAGTCCTACATGATTTAATGACATTCGGGCATCACTGGATTGTTATAAATTAAAGATTAGTGTATATTTTTGGTTTGGCTCGAAATACAAGGTGACAGAAAATGGATTTATTTGACAGAGCAACAGGGAAATGATAGGGAAATCGTATTAGCCTAACCTAAGTGGAACAGAGGAAGGCAGTTCTTAAAGAAAAGGATACAATTCTAGGCAGAAGGGATTCAAAAGAAGTGCTGTTCTGGGCGGGGGGTGGATATTGCTAAGGAGGAAGTATATGGTAGACAGTCATGAAGTTACACCTCCCGCTGCTGACACCCTCGGAATCTGAGTCTGCTGATTTGGCCAATCATCAGCCAGGACTGAGGATGACAAGAGCTCAAGGGAACAGAGGGATCCCAGGGACCAGCAATAACCCACTTCGTAGTTTGTCCTTCCTCTGGGTCTCAACCTCAAAAGTCCTCTGGGGACCTGGTGGAGAATAGCTAAGCAGATGCTGCCCCGATTCTGGAAGGTAGTCCTGCTCAGTCTCAGGAAGGGCTAATGCCCTGAGTTGGATCAGTTCTTCCAATTTCAACAGGATGCAGAAATCTGGATTTTAGTAGGAAAATTTCCAGTTTATAGATTTGGGCAGCCATCCAAAATGTTTTTACAAGAATTAATGCCATGAGTTAGGGCTTCCCAGGTGGTGCTAGTGGTAAAGAATCCACCTGCCAATGCAGGAGACACCACAGGGGAAGGTTTGATCCCTGGATCGATTGAGAAGATCCCCTGGAGAAGGAAATGACAACCCACTCCAGTATTCTTGCCTGGAAAATTCCATTAATGGAGGAGCCTGGAAGGTTACAGTCCATGGGGCTGCAAAGAGTAGGGCATGACTGAGCAACTGAGCATGCACACACACATACACACACAATGCAGTGAGTCAAGAAAACAAGGTTGCAGGTTGCATCCAGCTTTGAACCATCAATTTTTCACCTTTTTTCCATCTCATAGCAAAAGGCTCTGCTTTTCCCTTAAGGCTGGAAGCTGTGCTTGCCGCTCTTGAGGAGGCTGAGGATGGGAGCTAGCATATTTATCCTTGTTCTACAAAACTCTACACTTTCATAGAGAAGATTATAGTCGGAGGTTCTGTGTTTGCCTCTGATGAATTGTGGGTTCTCTTTTATGGGCAGACTCAGGTTCTTGGGTCTGATCTTGACCTTGAGGCTGCCTTTTCTTCTGTCAGTAAAATAAGTGGATTCCGAAGATTAGTGATGTCAATAGTAGATTTATCAGAGTCTCCACCAGAATACACAAAAGAGGATAACGTGAGGGAAGCATATTCCCAAAGGAACTAATGGCAACAATCCAGACATAGGGAGGTGCTTGGGACAATGAGGGAATTTGAAGCTAATATCAGCATCCCTGAAACTACCTATGGGCTTAAAGGGGCAAGGACAGGAGAGTCATCATAAATTGGAAGACAAGAGTCATGTGAGGTGGCCAGCTTTAGAGCATCAGTTGTCTCTGCCATGACAGAGCCAGTCTGGGATGATGACCTTACTGGTCACACTCTACTCTCTTTCCTGTCTCTTGCTGGGCCTCACAACCAAATCCAAGAAGTATCCAGGGACCACGGAGCCCACTGGTGGTGTCCATACAGGTCAGACCTCCTTGGGGAGAGGGAAGAAAGACGGAGTGTGGATCTGGAAGCGCTCAACAGCTTAGAGGATAACCATGAAATCAAGGTTATAGAACAAACTTGTTCACCTATAGCTGGAGACTGCACCACCACCACTTTCCCTTGAAGGCTCAGAGCTGAGAGCTGCTGTCATTTTGTGAAAAGGGAGATTCACAACAGTTAATGTGGTTCAAGACACATGAGACCCACAGTGGGACTCTCTCTGTATGATCCAAAGGACTCAAAGAACTGAAATGGCAACAGCATCCTCACAAAGTAATGCAAATTGTATCTGAGCACCACCCATGTCTTCCCACCATCCCCTGGGTTGGCGAATCACTGGACTCAGGGATCATAGTCCCCCTCCTTCAGAATTTGGGATGCCCAAGATGCCATGGGCATTGACTGATGCAGCTCTACATGGATAAAGTAATAACTCAATACTAAACCTCTTATGTCTTGAATCAGTGAGTTTCTTTTCTAAAGAATGAGATATTTTACCTAAAAGTCATTCTGTGCTTGAGTCATGAAGGAACCAAATATGCATGATGTAATAGAGAATTGTATTTAAGAAAATATGCTTTATTCTATAAATATTTATGGATCTTTTTGTCTGCATGCCTCTTCAGGTACTACTCTAACCAATAACTAGTTTTACACATTTTTCATTGTCCTATAGAAAGCATGAGTACACAGTAGTTGCATAGAAGGAAAGGCTACATGTATTTGATCAAACGTGTGATGAACTGGCTTTTATTTTCCTATAAAGTCATTCCACAAATATTTGTCAGTTACACATACATATTTAATATATGCTATTGGTGGCTCAGAGGTTAAAGCATCTGCCTGCAATGTAGGAGACCCAGGTTTGATCCCTGGGTCGGGAAGATCCCCTAGAGATGGAAATGGCAACCCACTCCAGTATTCTTGCATGGAGAATCTCATGGATGGAGGAGCCTGGTAGACTACAGTCCATGGGGTTGCAAAGAGTTGGACATGACTGAGCGACTTTACTTCACTTCATTTCACTCATTGCCCTACCAAGATTTTTTCAAAAAAAGAAACCATGTATGCATGTATTAGAATTAATTGCATGCTCAGCTGCTAAGCCATGGCTGACTCTTCTGTGATCCCATGAACGGTAGTCCACCAGGCTTTTCTGACCCTGGGATTTCCTAGACAATTATACTGGAGTGGTTGCCATTCCAGATTAGAATTAATTAGACATCCAAAACAATACATTCAACAGTGATATATTGATATTCAACTGTAGGCTATCTGAAGTTTATTATATATTATATGGATAGGAGCCATAAAGCCATAATTTATGAATAATAAAAAATATAATATTTTTTACTTAAACATTCTATATACTCAACAGATACTTTATTTAAACTTTATTTTTAGAGCAGTTTTAGGTTCACAGCAAAATTGAGGGGAAGGTACAGAGATTTCCATCTCCCTGCTACCCACACATGTGCACAATCTCCCCCACCACCAACATCTCCCACCAGATGGTGCATTTGTTACAACTGATGAAGCTACATCAACACATCATTGTCATCCAAAAGACACGGTTTACATTAGAGTTCTCTCCTGGTGCTGTACATCTTATGCATTTGGACAAATGTATAATGACATGTATCCACCATGATGGGCTCATATAGAGCAGTGGTACCCAAGCTTTTTAGCACCAAGGACCGATTTCATGGAAGACAATTTTTCTGTGGATCAGGAGGTGGGGGAATGGTTTTGCAATGATTCAAGCCCATCACATTTTCCGTATACTTTATTTCTATTATTATTATATTGTGGTATATAATGAAATAATTTTACAGCTCACCATAATGCGGAATCAGTGGGATCCCTGAGCTTGTTTTTCTGAGCTCAGGTGGTAACACGAGTGATGGGGAGAGGCTGGAAATACAGATGAAACTTTGCTTGCTTGCCCGCCACTCACTTCCTGCTGCACTGTCAGTTTCTAACAGGCCATAAGCCAGTATGGGTTCATAGCTCAGGGTCATGTCTCAGGCTGGAGACATCAGATATAGAATATTTTCACTGCCTTAAAAGTCCTGTCTTCACCTATTCATCCCCCCCTTCTTCCACCCCTGGCAACACTTATCTGTTCCTGTCTGTGTAGCTATGCCTTTCCCAGAATGTCATATGGTTGAAATCAAACATTTTGTAACCCCTTTTGATTAGCTTCTTTTATTTAGTGATATGTATTTCAGTTTAAGGGCTTCCCTGCTGGCACTGTGGTAAAGAATCTGCCTGCCAGCTGAGGAGACACAAGAGACTTGGGTTCAGTCCCTGGGTTGGGAAGATCCCCTGGAAGAGGGCATGGCAACCTGCTCCAGCATCCTTGCCTGGGAACGTCCATGGACAGAGGAGTCTAGACGTCCACAGGGGTCACAATTGTTGGACATGACTTAGTGACTAAGTAGCAACAACCACAGACTGCCTTCCCAATTCACCTTTGGGAACACAAAATCTACTCTAAACTGACATGCAGTCATCCCCATGAAAACATCTGATCCTGCACATCAGAAAAACAGAAAAGCATATGGTTTAGAGATAGGGATTTGGTACCATGAGAGCTGGGTTCAAAGTCCCCAATTCATCACTTACAAAGAAGTTGCTTAGAGTCTTTGAGCCTCAGTGTCCTCATCTGTTACATGTATGTAAGAGCACACTCTTTATGGATTTTGTGCAGTGAATTGAGATAATGTGTGTCTTACACTTAGTATCCTGTCTGGCCATCGTTAAAGCTTAATGTTTGAAAAATGTCATCAATGGTGATTGTTGCAGGTTGGACCACCTAGGAAAAGCCTCTTGGGTGCCATTTAGCACAGAGGATGTTTATTATTTATAAATGATGCTGTTGGGACCATCTCCTGCAGAAGGGTGGGAAAGGAAGCAGGATTGGGCAGGGGCAAATACTGATTCCCATGCAGCCCCAAAGACAGCCTCGGCTGACTTCTCTGGCAACCTCTGGAATGAAACGGTCGAGCAGAGCTTTCTCCATTGAAATGGCCAGGCATTGATACCCCTGCATGGATCCATCTCTGGATGAGAGGAAGAGCGTGGCCTCAGGAAAGGCAAGTGTAAAAGGCCATCCTTGAAGGAGAGAAGACTTTTAGCTGACGACTCTCCCAGCAGCTGGTGCAAAAGCACTTCCTTGAAAGGGGACCAAGGTGACACTTGGTAGTTCCAAGCACAGCAAGAGAGATGATGGTGAGGATCATGACAAAGGGTCTGAAAGAGAAGCAAAGCTGTCCCTTTATGAGTTAGGAAGATGGGTCAGAAGGAAACCACTTTCCTTCCCACTCAGAAGCCGCTCTGTCTGTCACTTTCATGTTCTGCACACCCGCCCTCACCTGCCTGCTGCAGACTTAGCGCTGATCTATTTTAAGATGTGTTTTCAACCGTGCTCAGATGGGGGCTATGTGGAGGGCTCTCAGAGCCCAGTTTCAGCATCTGCACAATTTCTTTAAGTGCCACCTGCCCCCGGCCGTGTTATGGGCTCGGGTAATTACAGCTGACACTGCAACTGGCTTTCAGCTTGAAACATGTGGGGGGAAAAAGCCTCCAAAGAGCCTAGTTGAAGTTTATCTTCTAGTTCATCTTGTCAGTGGATTTTTATCCTTTACCACCATCACTTGCAAGAGAGCTCAGCTTGTTAATTAAGAGGAAAGCTGGTCTGGTAAAGACAGAAATGTTACTTGCCATCCCCAGAAATGGACCTATTAAAAGCTCAAGTCTGGGTCATAACATGGCCAGATTCAACCCCTACTGCCTATACTGGGTTAAATGGTGTCCCTCCTCCCTGCCAAACTTATGTCAACCCGGAACCTTAGAAATTGACCTCATTTAGAAATAGGGTCTTTGCAGATGTACATAGTTAACATGAGGTCTGACTGGCTTGGGGTAGGCTCTATATCCAATGGGGCTTCCCAGCTGGCACTTGTGGTAAAGAACCCACCTGCTAATGCAGGAGGCATAAGAGACACTGGTTTGATGCCTGGGTTGGGAAGGTCCCCTGGAGAAGAAAATGGCAACCCACTCTAGTATCCTTGCCTGGAGAATCCCAAGGACAGAGGAGCCTGGTGGGCTACAGTCCATAGGGGTGTAAAGAGTCAGACACAACTCAGTCAACTTAGCACTCATGCATGCTACATCCATAGACTGGTGTTCTTATAAGATAAAGACACATAGGGAAAATGCGACCATGTGAAAACGTGGGTAGACACTGCTGTGATGCAGCTACAAGGGACATCAAGGATTGTTGGCAACATAAAAAGAAGCTAGAAGAGAAGAATGGTGGTGTGTTCTGTCTCAGAGTTTTCAGTAGAAGCCAGCCCTGCCAACACCTGGATTTGTGGCTTCTGGACTCCAAAACTGATGGGAGAATAAATGTCTTCCTTCCTTCCTTATTTCCTCCTTTGCCTTCTGGCTGTGCTAGGTCTTTCTTGCTGCTCACAGGCTTTCTCTAGCTGTGGCCAGTGGGGGCTACTCTTCATTGTGCTGTGCAGGCTTCTCATTGTGGTGGCTTCTCTTGTTTCAGAGCATGGGCTCCAGGCATGCGGGCTTTAGCAGCTGCAGTACATGGGCTTAGTTGTGGGATCTTCCTCGACCTGGGATCGGACCTGTCCTAAATGTCTGTCTTTCTAAGCCCCTCATTTTGTGGTATTTTTGTTACAGGAGCCCTAGATAATAAATATCATGCCCAAAGAAAACCAACCGACCGTTAAGTAGATACCCTGCTGAGGTCAATAGGCTACACACATCTTTTGAAAAGTACTGTCACAGAATGCTGTCAACTGTTGGCAAATGATGTTGCCAGTGACAAGGATCTGCTAGAGGTTAGACAACAAATGGATTGATTAATGCCAGAACCATAGGGTAAAAGATAACTTTTGATAAAGCATTTTCTTAACACTGCAAACCTATATCCATGTGACAAATACATGTTTTTTCAAAATATATAATTGGAGTATATATTGTGTATATATACCAAAATTGTGTATTTTTGGTCTCTTTTCTGGACATGGGGGTCATAAGGCTTTAGAAAAAAATGGTGACAACATGAAAATAATAATATTAACCGTCACTAGTGTTTCCTGAGTGCTACTCTAACCACTGACATAGAATCTCTCATTTAATTCCCTCAACCCTGTGAGGTAGGTATGATTATCATCCTGGGCCAAAAAGTACAGAAACTTCAATAACTTCAGACCTCCCAGTCAGTAAAAGTCAAAACCTGGATTTCAAAGGGTTATGACCACCAGTTTTTAGACAGTGAAACCTCCCCTGAGCTTCTGCAAGTCCACATCAGTTTGTCATGCACTCACTTTGTGCTTTTATTTATTTATTATTTATTTTGTCAACAGAAGGATTTTAATTCTGCCATATTTATCCCTGTTTAATCCCATATTTATCCCTGTTCCTGCCTCTTATTTGAATCAGTTAGTCATTTCACTCAGTCAAGGTAGTTTTCTTCTCTGGGAAGCCCTAGAAACAGTTGATCAATGGACAAATTATTTACAATCCTAGAAGCCCCTGCTTTCCAAGTAGAAGGGATATGGGTGCACGGATTGAAACATACCAGCAGCCACTATAAAGAGCAGTATGAAGAGTCCTTAAAAACTAAAAAATAGAATGACCGTATGATCCAGCAGTCCTACTCTTGGACATATATCTGGACAAAATTATAATTTGAAAAGACACATGCACCCCATGTTTATTGCAGCACTATTTACAGTAGCCAGGGCATGGAGGAAACCTACCTGTCCATCAGCAGAGGAATGGCTAAGGAAGACATGGTGCGTACTTACAGTGGAATATTACTCAGCCATAAAAAGGAACAAACTTGGGTCATCTTAGAGATGTGAATGGACTATCATACAGAATGAAGTTAGAAGGAAAAAATATCATATATTAACCTACATATGTAGTATCTGAAAAAGTTGGTACAGATGAGGTGATCTTATTTACAAAGTAGAAATAGAGACACAGAGGACAAATATATGGATGTCAAAGAATAAAGTGGGAGGGGTGGAATTGGAAGATTGGGATTGATATGTAGATACTATAAAAGATGGTTAAAAAATCTGCCTGCAGTGCAGGAGACCTGGGTTTAATCCCTGAGTCTGGAAGATCCTCCAGAGAAGGGAATGGCTACCCACTCCAATATTCTTGCCTGGAGTATTCCACGGACAGAGGAGCCTGGTGGGCTACAGTCTCCAGGGGCACAAAGAGTTGGACACAACTGAGTGACTAATACACACACACATAAAATAGATCATTGATTAGAACCTACTGTATAGCACAGGGGACTCTACTCAATACTCTATAATGACCTACATGGGAAAGAATCTAAAAAAAGAGTGGCTATATACATGTGCATAACTGACTCACTTTACTGTACACCTGAAATGAGCACAACATTGTAGACCAACTACACTCCAATAAAAATTTTAAAGAAAATAAAGAAAAATCAGATTCAACTGAGCATCATGGGAGGAATTCTGATTTTCCTCTCTTCTCTGCTGCTTCCTAGTGTTGAGAGCTAGTGTGGTCTCCCAAATGCCCCATGTCTCAGTTTCCTCATATGTAAAATTGGGGTGATAATAATCACAGCCACTGGCCAGGGAAGGGAGACAATTAAATATGTATTTTAAAGTGCTTAGAATAGTCTCTAGTCCAAGGTGCAAACATGTGCTAGCTATTAATTGTTATTATCTAACTGCCAGTATGTTATCATTTCCTGGCAAACATGTTACAATTTGCAAGCAAAGTAAAAGGAGAGAAAGAATTCATTCCCATCATTGGCCTTGATTGCCCCTCCATGCATTATTTATTTCTCATTGTATACTCACAACATCCTGCAAAGAGGGCATGGCCACCCTTATTTTTCACATGATAAAATAGAGTTTTAATGCAGTTGAGCTGCTTCAAAAAAGGAGCATTTCGTTTCGGGTGGGAGGCAGAATCAGATGTGCACACAAGGACATCTAGTTCTGAAGCCTGCACTCTTCTTATCTTAGTATTTTTGGATTCATATTTTATTGAAGTTGCATCTTATCATCTTAACAAATAGAATTGTAATAAATAGCTTTTGTCTCTAAAACTCCAAAAGTGACCTCTCAATACCTACCATCTGAGACTTCTTTTTATTTTGCAAAATCTAAATGTTAACTTCCCTGTAAATGTGACGTGATTTACAACTAAGTACCTCTGAACCTTTTACATGGTGTTGACTCTAAACTATTCAATTGCAGGTTGAAAAATATAATGAAAAATACTGCATTTGGTCTCTGAGATTCTGATAAACAATATCCACCAGTCAAGACTATAACAATTTTCCTTTATGTTGTACAGGTCAAGGTAAACTCCTATGACTATCTCTGGCTCATAATGGAGTCACTGGCTATCAGTTATCATCTTGAGATCACTCTTCTCTTTAATGTAAATGTAAAAGTGTGCACCTTAAACCAGAACTTCCTGAAGGGACTCAGTTACTTGAGGAAATAAAAGATTTCCTGGTAAAATACTGGTAAAATATTAGGGTGTGGATCATTCCTGTATATATATATTCATTCCTGTATATATTTGCTTCTTGATTTTCTCATCAATAATTTTTGTAAGGAAAGTAAAGTGATGTATCTATGGGGAAAAGTTGGCAAGACCTTCTTCCAACATGAAGATGCTCTGATAAACCAGGGGCAGGTCTATAGTAGAATGAGAAGGAAAGGGTTTAGTGAGGGCTGGGCTGGTAGCAGGGAGAAAGGAAGACATTTGCAGTCAGATGACCTGAGGATGTGTCCTGCTGGCCTACTGTCTTTTATTCCCAGCTGTGTTATCTTGTGCCTGATGCCTTCTCTGAGAAGTCTTAGTTTCCACATCTGTCAACAGGAGGTTACACTAACAAAAGTCTACGGCCTCCTCTTGGAGGAAAATAATATAATGCAGCTGAGACAGAATGATCTAACCCGATAGCATGATGAAAGTGTGAGCATTGTGCTGGCATAATTCTCCCTCATCCAATTCAGAAGCCACGTGTGGGGAAGAGTCAGTTGCCATGGCAGTCAGCACCTGTGGGCAGGTGTCTTGTGATGGCTGCCCTGGAATCTGAATTCACACCATCTCTAGGAATTTATTTTAGTATTTTTTTCTCTCTTTTTTAATTTATTTTTTTTTTNATGGGGAGCCAATGTTATAGGGTGCTTGTGAAAACTTAGAAAACTCCTGGCCATAAGTGTCGTGTTGTAGCCATTCCCTTCTCCAGGGGATCCTCCCGATCCAGGGATTGAACCTGGGTCTCCTGCATTGCAGGCTGATTCTTTACCATCTGAGCCCCCAGGGAAGCACCAAGTGTTGTTATATCATCTTTATTTTCATTATTCTTTGCGGTAGAGAACTATGAAGGAGGTAGAATTGAGATGGAAGAGAGTGTTCAGAGGATGAAGAGAGGTCCATGAAAGGGCAGGCTTGGGGGCACCATAGAAAGCCTGGTTTGTGTGATGATGCTCAGGACTGGATGAGCATACTGCACGACATCCATGTGGCCACTTATGAGCAGGAGACAGCACTACCCTGAGCCACACTGGAGTTCCAGGAAACAAGGAAAAGTGTCCAGCCTCATACATATATTCAATTAACTGATGTGAAATTAACCTAACATAAAATGAGCCATTTGAAAGCAAAAAATTTAGTGACATTTGGTGCATGCACGATATTGTGCAAAACCCACCTCTACTTGGTTACAAAATATTTTCATCACCCCTAAATGGACCCCGTATCCACTAAACAGTTATTCCCTAAAAGCCTCTTCCCCTAGCATCTGGTCATCATCTATCTGCATTCGGTTTTTAAAGATTTTTCTATTCCAGCTATTTCATATAAATGAAATAATAAACAAGTGCTCAGGTAGCCACATGGGCACATATGTTCACTGCAGCACTGTTCATAATACCGACGAAGTTGAAACAATCCAATGTTCGTTCAGTGATGAGTGGGTTAACAGAAGTCTGTCTGTGAGTACAATAAACTATGTTTGATATTAAAAGGGATGAGGCTCTGATACCTGTTACAACACGGATGAATGTCAAAACATGATGCAGCCAGATGCAAAAGGATTCATATTTTAATGAATCTTATTCATGGTTGCTTTTTCCAGTTGAAAAAACCTTGGCACATTAAAAAGTCAGGGTGTGGAATTCCCTGACTATCCAATGGTTAGGACACAGTGCTTTCAGTGCCCAGGGCCCTGGGCTTGATGCCTGGTCAGGGAACTAAGATCCTGCAGGCAGTGTGGTAAAAAAAAAAAAAAAAAAAAAAAAAGAATAGAATAGTCAAAAGGAAAGATTAGACATTATTTCTAAAAATAAATGTTTAGGGGGTAGGGATAGTTAGGGAGTTTGGGATGGACATGGACACACTGCTGTATTTAAAATGGATAATCAACAACAACCTACTGTATAGCCAAGAGAACTCTACTCAACATTCTATGGCAGCCTGAATGGGAGGGGAGTTTGGAGGAGATTGGATATATATATATATATATGTATGGCTGAGTTGCTTTGCTGTGCACCGAAAACTATCACAACATTGTTAATCGGCTATATGCCAATATAAACTAAAAAGTTAAAAAAATAAATAAATGTAAACATTTTATTCCACCCCAAACATAATTTATGATAATTTTACTTCCCTGACTTTAGTGGAAGCAACCTGACTAATAATATTTAATTAAAACCATGAACTACTAAACACATACAAACAGGTAAATAGGGACACACGTTTCCTTTTGTCTTGACCTCAGTATGACACAGCCTGACTCTGTTGAACTCTGTCTTCAACATTTTAACATTTTGTCCACCATTGAGTTTTTGCATTCACTTTGACTTAACATATGACATTACAATGATTCAGTGATTGAATTATTAAATTATGTGTCTTGATTGTTGAGTGTTTGGGTGGCCCCTTAAATTTTGCCCTCAAGGCCAATGTCATTCACTTCTATCCATGGCTTCCAGCTTTAGTTCTGCCAAGGAGCCCTAGACGCCCAGCATTTGGACTGTTCTGAGGTCATTACATCTGGGGGCTGATGAGATGCTCTGAGTCTGAGCATCGCTGGATGGTCCCCAGGTGCTGATATACCAGGAACTTTCCAAAGGCTTTCCAGGTGTCAGCTCATTTAATCCTCAGGACTGTGTGAAGTAGGAACTTCACTTGTTGACTCTGGTCTTTGGATGATGCAGTTTGGTCCCAGAGAAGCTAAGCATTGTGCTCAGATCACCAGCTAGAGGCGGGTTTTGGGTTTAAATCCAGGCAGTTGGGCTCCAGAATGACCCTCTGCTTCCCCATCATCCTGTCCAATGATGGGGACATATGGGCATATGTTCCAGAGGCTTGCATAAAACTGGGGTGACCATATCATCTCCATCCCCATTTGCTGGAACTCTGCTGAACGTAGGGGCTTTTCAGATGGTACTAGCGGTATACAACCTGCCTGCCAATGCAGGAGACATAAGAAATGTGGGTTCGATAGTTGGTTAGGAAAGATCCCTTGGAGGAGGACATGACAACCCACTCCAGTATTCTTGTCTACGAAATCCCAAGGACAGAGGAGCCTGGTGGGCTACAGTCCATGATGTTGCACAGTCAGATATGACTAGAGCGACTTAGCATGCATGCATTGCTGAATTTAGCACTAAAACATCTGCATTCTAGGAAAACCCCACTACTGAGAAAACCAGATTGATGGGTTACCCTATCCATGGGTAAACACACAGGTTGGAGCTTGTGGACTAATCCCAGTCCTTGGCTCTGCCACTGAATCACCCTGAGACCTTGGGTCCTTCACTGAGATCATTGTGCCACAGCTTCCTCTTCCATGAAAGGATAGGGCTGTCAAGATAATTCCACTCAAGTCAGGAATTCCTTTAATCCCTGTTTGGTCCTGATGCAGGTTCAAAAGAGAGTGAAACAGGAAAATGAATGTAATTGGAATATCTTAGCTTCAAAAAGAGTAAAGTGGAGGGCAACTTGATTAGAATTTTCAATAGGCAATAAGTCCCCTACAAACAAAACTTAAAGTCTTAACGTTTCAAAGGGGTGAACTTGCTATTAATGTCAGGTGTGAGTGAAGTTGCAGCTTGCCCTCCATCACCTGTTGCTGACGATCCTTCAGCTCTACCATCTCCCACCCCCTCCCCCTCCTCCATCAGTAACTCTTCTTGTCTGTTCACTGCATGCCAGCCCCTGGGTGCTAGCTGTCCTACTGTACTTTTCAAAGTCTTGTACTGTAAGATTAATAATGTTTTCTTTATTTTGTGTTTGTTTTTCATGTATTATTTATGCAAAAATATATTATTTGTGTTAGTTGTGTACCTAGGCTTACTTTGTTGGACCTCACGAACAAATTGGACTTATGAATGTGCTCTCAGAATGGAATTCACTTGTATGTTAGGGACTCACCATAGAGTTTTACCAGATGTAAATTCTATATCTGAGAGGAACAGAAGCCCCCCACTCCTGCCAAAGCTCATCTTATGGATGGAAAGGAGAAGAATGGAGTGGAAAGACCATCAGGGGAAAGCTTGAGGTAGAGTAGGCAGTGTTATTTTTCCTAGAGACAGAAGTCATGAGAAAGACACTTACAGTGTGTGGGAAGGGCTGATGAGATGGGAAGTTGGTTTCCCTGGAGAACAGAAACACAGGAGGATTCCTTGACGCAAACAGCAAGTATGTGATCAAGGATTCCACCCAGGATGTTAGGAAAAGTGACAAATTATGTATAGAGAGAGGCTGCAGAGTGCCTCTCCCAGTACTTAGGAGAGTGAGATGGGGAGACAATAGTTGGAATTCTGCTCAGTTCAGCACAACTTCCCTGAGACTGAGCGGCATGCACTCCATTTCTCACTGCTCAGGTGGAGAGGTCCTCTCCCTGCAACGATTTACGTAAAAGGCCACCAGAACTAAAGTGGCTGGAATTAGGGATAGATCAACATGATGGGCATAGGGCAGGGGAGAAATGTGTGCTATGATCATCAATGATCTGAAGAGGATGGATCAGATTATCAGGAAAAGAGATCTTGAGGTGACTGGAAGTCCTAGCCCACTTTGAAGATGTGTTGGAAGGTCTATCATAAAACATCCCTGTGAGCTCCCATGATACTGTGCTCAAATCATAACAGGGCATTTAATGTACCATAAACATCTCTCTCTAGAGTTGGCTTTATTCTTCAGTGGCTTAAAAGCTAGAAAATTCATCACTTATCCTGGCTTTCCATAAATGCTCATTGAATGAATGAGCTTGCTTCATTTTAGTTGCAGAATTGAGAAAGCATATGTTCCCTCTCCTGCTGTGACCCTAGGCCACCAACGGCCAACACTCAGATGTACCATTTTCCCAAGTGATGCTCAAAACATTTTGTTTTTTCAAGGCTTAAGGATCAGCAAGCCCCCCACCTCCCTGGAGTTCCTGCCCTTCACCCAGAGATGCTTTAGAGTCCAGCAAAAAGTCCATAATGCAGTAATTAATTTGTTCTCTATGTTTATTACCTGAATAATAGATTCATTGTGTGTTATCTCTTGGACAGCAATTAATCATAAACTTTGCAGGATGGTACAGGCTTGATAAGGTTCCCTCACAGCCACACGTGGCTGTATGGAAACCCTGGAAGATGTTTAACAGCACCTGCTCAAAACCTACTCAAGACATTTCATGAAGAAAATTTCCCCCCTCTATATTTCTCCTGCAAGAAAGAAAAAAAAGTAGCCAATAGCTTTTTCCTCCCAATTGCAAGGGCTTTCCTAAGTCCTCCACCTTCTTAATGGAAGAAAGATTTCCATCTCCTTGGCTTCTGTTTATCTGTAAGATTAAGGACCGAGTGCTCCATTGTACATAATGAACAGAACAACACCATTTTTTGAAAAGCACAAAATGTCCCACCTTGAACAAAAGCCAAACCCGTCCTCCCTTCCTCCCCCATTAACTTTGGAACCTGGTTTAAAAGGCAAAGAATCTGAACAAACAATTCTTTAGAAAAGAAGAGAAAAAATAAAACAGTTTCACAGATTTGGCAAGCAATTCCAAACTCTGAATGCGTGCCTCAGAGCCATACAGAAGAAGCCGCAGCTGCCTGAGGCAGCCCCTAATTACATTTCTGAAGTTGGACTTAAAACAATTTTTTTCCATTATCTTTCTCTCAAGGTGGGTTCTGGAAGGGTCTGGGGAATCGATTTCAACCTTTGGCATAAACTTTTCCTTGCAGTAACCCTAGTGACATATCGTTATAAGTGAATTTCGCTTGTTCTATACTAACGGGGAATCTGAGCAGAGTTTGATAGACTGTGGGTTTCCTTTTGCAGTTAATAAAAACCAATTCGTGGGAGGATTATGGATTTGAAAATTGTGTCATAATCACCATCAGACACCTTTGCATTTATTTTAAAAAATGTATTGAATTATAGTTGATTTACAATGCTGTGTTTGTTTCAGGTGAACAGCAGAGTGATGCAGTTATCTGTAGCTCTTCTTTTTCAGATTCTTTTCCCTTATAGGTTTTTACAAAATATTGAGTATAGTTCCCTGTGGTATACAGTAGGAACTTGCTTTCTTTAATCTCTTTTATATATAATAGTGTGTATATGTTAATTCCAACCTCCTAATTCATCTCTCCCCTATCTTTCTCCTTTAATAACCTTAAGTTTGGTTTTTGTTTATTTTTTTGGTCCGTGGGATCATTTCTGTTCTGTAAATAAGTTCATTTGTGTCATTTTTTAGATTCTACATATAAGCTTGTCATACATATTTGTTTTTCTCTATTTGACTTAATTCACTGAGTATGATCACCTCTAGTTCCACGCATGTTGCTGCAAATGGTATTATTTCCTTCTTTTCATGGCTGAGTAGTATCCCATTGTAGATACATACCACCTATCTTCAGATACATATCTTCTTTATCCATTTATCTGTTGATGGGCATTTAGGTTGTTTCCTTGTCTTGGCTGTTGTAAATGTTGCTGTTATGAACATTGGGGTGCATATATCCTTTTGAGGCACCCTTCTATTTAGTCTAAAGCATATTCATAAATAAAATTGCAAAGGAACAGGATTCCACATTACATTAGTCATTGCCTGAAAATGGGAAGAGTGAGAAAATCTGGCATCTCTTTGATTCACGAGGACAAGAAGTTTCTAAGCAAATTATTAAGTAGAGAAAACTTAGTTTGTCAAGCTAGCAAGTCACAGTAAATCTGTTCTAGGTCTGGAAATCTTTCCAAAATGCAACAGCAACAGAATTTGAAAGCACACCTTGATTCTATGACCTCGTTTAGGCAATGTTCAAACCACACCTTCACTTCTTTGAAACACTCTATTAGTGTGTGTATTTTGACTGTAAAACCCAATCAAATAAGCACTTTTAAAGTTAGCAGTTATTTAAAAGTAATGTAAACCTTATATATAAATAATCAAGTGAAATTTAGTCAATGGTCGTGCACGCATGCTCAGTTGCTCAGTTGTGTCCTACTCTGCAACCCTGTGGACTGTAGCCCACCAAGCTTCTCCGACCATGGGATTTTCCATGCCAGAATATTTCTAATGGTTCTTCCAGGTATCTCCCCTCTGTTCAGCAAAATCTTCTGTCCTTAAAATCCTTATTTTAACATACGTAGAATTTTTGATGATGTTTATTGCCAAATATGTATATCATGTTGGCTCATACTTCCAGCATAGCTACCCAGTAGGACTATTAAATGTGAGTTTAAAAAAACCACTCTTCCTTAAGACCCTTTGCCACAATCTACAAGGAAATTGTTATGATAAACGTAGAATGCTATGATGGCTACCTCAAGATAAATATGAATGACACCACTCTGGAGTTGTATAATGCACACCCTTCCCAACTATCCATGGTGATCCTTGACCAATTTTAGGGCCTGTGCGTCTCCATAGCCCCCCTGTCTGCTGCTGCTGCAGCTAAGTCACTTCAGTCATGTCTGACTCTGTGTGACCCCATAGACGGCAGCCCACCAGCTCCCCTGTCCCTGGGATTCTCCAGGCAATAACACTGGAGTGGGTTGCCATTTCCTTCTCCAATATATGAAAGTGAAAAGTGAAAGGGAAGTCACTCGGTTGTGTCTGACTCTTCATGACCCCATGGACTGCGGCCTACCAGGCTCCTCCGCCCATGGGATTTTCCAGGCAAGAGTACTGGAGTGGGCTGCCATCACCTCTTCTAGTCCCCTGTCTAGTGCCTCCAAATTCCTGAAATGTCACTTTCTTATGATCATCTTGTACAGTTCTTACATTTGAGCTACTCCTGTACCCATTCTTTTATCAGAGACTAAATTTTCCTTTCTGAAATTTCTTGCAAATAAAATCACATAGTACATGCTTCTGGCAAATACCAGTCTGCCTTGCTTGGCTCTGCTACTGCTGGGAGTGGAGTTGCTCCCTTCATTCCCAGTTGCTGGCCCCACTGACTTTGCACAGAGATTATTCTTACTCCAGGCTGTGATAGAGAAGAACAAATTTGACTCCACATTAGATTTGTTTCTTTTACTTTAACCTTTGCATTCTATTGCTTTTGTTTCAAGTTGAGAATGCTGTCTATAGTCTGAAATATACAAGATAATCCATTCTCTGATCTTTCAAGGTATAATACTTTCCATTCATATATATGTAAAATGTTGCAGAACCTAGAATAACATTTGTCTTGTTGGAGGTTTATAGGAACATCATAACCTGACATACGTGGATGGCTACAAGAACAAAGAATTCCTCCACCAAGAAGTTTGCATTTCCTCATTTTATAAAATAAGCCTGAATTCTGACTTGGTTAAGGTGATTCTCTAGGACATTAGTCTGCATCTTCTCAGTCTTTCTGAATAAAGTCCCTATTCCTTGTCCCAACAACTCATGTCCTAATTTATCAACCTATCTTGCAATGAGCAGAATGAGTTTGGACCCAATAACAAGACTGATTTCAGCCAAAAAATGCTCAGAGCAAGGATACCAATGCTGGACCACTGCTATGGGACTCTTATTATAGTATATTTTATTCGGAGACACACCTGGCAGAACATTTCCTGTAACTGTGTTACAGTTTGAGACTCCTCCAAAATGCTCCCTCCTTTCTTTTCGTCTTTCACCTGAATCAAACCTGTATCATGGTATGAAGGTGCTTACCGGTTACACTTGCTTTTATCTCTTTGGTCTTTATGCTGGGCTATGCTTAGTCACTCAGTCATGTCCAAATCTTTATGACCCCGTGGACTGTCAACTGCCAGGCTCTTCTGTCCATGGGATTCTCCAGGCAAAAATACTTGAGTGGGTTGCCATGCCCTCCTCCAGGGGATTTTCCCCACCCAGCGATCAAACCCCGGTCTCCCACATTGCAGGCAGATTCTTTACCATCTGAACCACCATGGAAGCCCATGAATACTGGAGTGGGTTGCCTATCCCTCCTTCAGGGGATCTTCCCGACCCAGGAATTAAACTGGAGTCTCCTGCATTGCAGGCAGATTCTCTACCACCTGAACTACCAGGGAAGCTCTTGGTCTTTTAGGCAGCTCTTATACTATCTCCTTCCACCTTGATATCTGCTTCTTGGAGGATTCAAATGAATGGAAATGCATTTTGACTGCCTGACTAATTGTTGCTCTGCGTGTTTCTGAAATCTATCCAGGATGCTGTTTTATCAGTATGGGAATATAAAGCACACAAATGATTTTTGGGAAAAAAACCCAAAACACGGAGAATAAAGTCTTCTAAGCTCTCTAATGATCATTTTAACTCATCTCAACCTACTTTCAAATAATGTTATATCAGGCTCTGTATGTCTGAACTTTAACAAGAGACTACTTCTTCTGAGTCTCTTATCTCATGCTTTGTAGTGTTTCTGTCAAACATTTTATTTCCACATATATTTTAAACCTTATGATTCCTTTGCCTTATTTAGACTTTAAGAAGTAAATTGTGTTTTAACAAAATTGGGGAAAATATTTTTAAAATTTTTATCTACATATTTGCTAGAATCTAGTACTTTTATTAAAGATTCTTGTTTTGTTTAAAGAACTGCCTTCAGTGTACTTCAGGTATGCTAATGCTGAATTCTTTCAGTCCTTGAAAAATCATGATTTTTGCCTTTATGTTTGAAAAACACTTTCACTGTATGTACAGGAAAACCTGCATGTACAGGTTAATTAATGTGATTTTATAGTATTCTATGTGATTNGCCTTCAGTGTACTTCAGGTATGCTAATGCTGAATTCTTTCAGTCCTTGAAAAATCATGATTTTTGCCTTTATGTTTGAAAAACACTTTCACTGTATGTACAGGAAAACCTGCATGTACAGGTTAATTAATGTGATTTTATAGTATTCTATGTGATTTCTGGTGAAAAACATGAAATGTATCACAGTACACAATATACATGTATATAAATTATATAAATATAGAATATATAAATATATATTTGTATATTATATATAAATATTAATATATGATATATAAATTATAATTATAAATATTAATATATATATTATTTTTAAAAATGATTCTTTATCAGTGTTTTCAGAAACTACATTATAGTGGTTTCCAATACATTTTTTTAAAAATGTTTCTTCTGCTTTGGGTTTATTCATCTCTCTTGATCTGTGTTTCATAGTTCTCATCAGTTCAGTTCAGTCGCTCAGTCGGGTCCAACTCTTTGCGAACCCATGAATCACAGCACACCAGGCCTCCCTGTCCATCACCAACCCATGTCCATTGAGTCAGTGATGCCATCCAACAATTTTATCCTCCATTGTCCCCTTTTCCTCCTGCCCTCAATCCTTCCCAGCATCAAAGTCTTTTCCAATGAGTCAGCTCTTCACATCAGGTGGCCAAAGTATTGGAGTTTCANCCTCGGTGAAACCTGGCTCCTGCACTCCCAGGCTTGTACCCCACCCTGAACCCTGCCCTCATGTTCCAGTCCCTCTTACACTTATTCCTGGGTCCCCCTGCGTGAGCGTCATGGTGCATGTATGAACTGTAGTCCCCTCCCATATTTACAGGACTTCCAGGTGGCACAGTGGTAAGGAATCCACTGCCAATGCAGGAGACATGGGTTCAATCCCTGGGTCAGGAAGACCCCTGGAGAAGGAAATGGCAACCCACACCAGTATTCTTGCCTGGGAAGTCTCATGGACAGAGGAGCCTGGTGGGCTATAGTCCATGGGGTCGCAAAACAGTTGGACACGACTTAGTGACTAAACAGCAGCAACAGCTCACATTGACAGCCTCTATCCCTGGCTTTGCCCAGGTCCATGCATGCCTCCCCATATGCCCATGTCTGCGGAGCACACTGAGCCTGGCATGGTCACCTTCTCCCCGACATTCTCCCATTCCACCTTGGCCCCCTCACACCCGATACCTCCCTGAGCCCCTTGTGCCCTCTCACAAGGCTTTTGCACATCGGCCCCCATCACATACTCCACCAGAACCCCCAAGATTTTGCTCACTCATCTGTATTCCTTGAGGCATCACTGTACATTCATCCTGCTCTCCAATCTGGCTTAAAAGCCATTGCATCATCCTCGCACCCAGGATGGCCGCACATCCTTCATCTGCAGGAAACCGTGGCTCATCACTGGTCCTTCACACTCTGGTACCTGCTGTGGAAGCTCCAGCTCCCACCTCTGCCCCTCAAATGCACTCCACAGGCATATTCTTTGTTAGCATTATTCCTCCAAACACTCACTTCCTCCTGCTCACTCCTTCCCATTCCCACCTTCTAGTGGTCCCAGGAGCCCATGTCTGTCTGCATGTCCCTCCAGTGCTCAAACAGCAGTACCGAGATAGCAGGAACATAGGGCATTTCGTAGGCACCAGGCCCTGTTCTAAGCACTCAGCATCTATTAATTCATAAGGGGAAACTGAAGCCCAGAGAGTTCCGTCTAACAGTGGTAGAATTGGGATTGGAACCCAGACAGGCTGGCTGCAGAACCTTTGCCCTCAACCACCATGCCCCCTTTCTCAAAGANATAAAGCACAGATGCCAAAGCTACAGTAGCTTGATGCTGGGATGCTGTGTGTAGTTCCCAGGAAAGGAGCATGGTGGTGCCACTCTTACTGGGATGCCTGCTGCCTCAGTAATTTTTGTTGTTCAGTCACATAGTTGTGTCCGACTCTCTGCAACCCCATAGACTGCAGCACGCCAGGCCTCCCTGTCCCTCACCATCTCCTGAAGTTAGCCCAAGTTCATGTTCATTGCATCGGTGATGATGCCTCAGTAATAGCTGCAAATGCGGAGTGCTCATATTATTATTATGCCATTCTTGGTGGCGTGTGGAATTTATTTCCCCAACTAGGGGTTGAACCTGGACCATCGGCAGTTTGAGAGCGCTAACCAGTGGACCACCAAGGAATTCCCTTTCACCTTTCTCTGTTTTGCTTTTGCCGTGTGGGTTCTCCATTGCTCCATGGGGTTTTCTCTAGTTGCGGTGCACGGGGGCTACTCCCTACATGCAGTGCGCAGGGTTCTGACTGCGGTGGCATGGGCCCTAGGAAGTGTGAAATCAGTAGTTGGGGCACATGGGCTTAGTTGCCCTATGGCACATGGACCAGGTATTAAATCCGAGTCCCCTGCACTGACAGGCAGATTCTTTACCCCCAGGAAAGTCCTGCTAGCTGTGGTTTTGATTTTGAATGTGCTTTGTTGTAATCTGCTTCAATTCTTTGTGGAGTTAGAGGTTGGAGAGAGGAGCAGGAATAAAGGAGACGAGAGAATGGAGGGCAGGTTGGGACCATCTATGAATGATTCCTCCCCATTGGCAGCACAAAGCTCTGGGTACAGACATCACTTTAAGAACTAAGCCGGGACAGGTGTCAAGGCAGCTGGTCATGGTTTTGTTTCCCTACAGAGAAGGGCTGCCTCGCCCACCACCCCTGCTGGTTCAGGCCAACCTCCCTTTTGGGTACCCCGTCCACGGGGTGGAAGTGATGCCCCTGCACACGATTCCCATCCCAGGTAGGTGCCTCTCCATTCAGAAGACTGAAACAACTTTCTTCTTCTTCCTTCTCAAGCAAAAGGTGGAAGCAGAAGGCAACAGTCATCCATGCTGTGTATCCAGCACAATGCACCAAGCTTGACATGATTTCATTTAATGTTGGTCTCACTCTTTCCATCACTGGGAATCACCCTTAGTAGCTGTGACCTCCATGGGTATCTGAGATAGCATAGAAGAGGACAGAAACCTAGATACCTTGAGGAACCTTAGGGCGTAATGGACTGCTTGGTGTCCTCCAGCATCAAAGCATGAGCCCGTCTCCACGGAGGGCATAGGAAAAGGATGTCTATGCCAGTTAAAATTCCCCTCCACCAGTGGTTTTTACACACTCTTCTAGTTAGTTTAGCATCGCTTCTCTGTGAGGCAAATATTATTTGGCCAACTTCACAGATGAGTTTAGTAAGTTATCTAAGAGCGCATAGGGAGGATATATTTGAATTAGAACTTGAATTAGTCATATTATAAGAACAGAGATAGATGCTAAAGTAAAAAAAAACATTTGGGATAAATTGCTAGTGTTTTTGAATAGTCATTTAAAATGGATTTGCCATTTCGTATAGTTCTTTTTCTTTTATTGTGGGTAAATACACATAACATAAAATTTACCATTTTACCCATTTTTAAGTGTCCAGTTCTATGGCATTAAGTATATTTACATTGTTCTACAACCAGCATCAATCTCTAGAACGTTTCACCTTCCCAACTGAAACTCTGTATCCATTTAACATTAATTCCCTTTTCCCCCTCAGCCCCTGGCGACCACCATTCTATTTTTTTGTCTCTCTGAATTTGACTATTTAGGGAAACTCATATATGGATGATTCATTATTCATCTATTGCTTTCTTCCCTTCAGTATCAGCATATCTGGAAGGGACTGGATTAATTCACAGCACCCATCCAAAACTGATGGTGGGCAGCAGAGGCTTTAGCACCACCAGAGTTTGAGGAGGACCATGGGCACCATCTAATGGAGCCCTGGGAAGGGGAGGGTAGCCAGCAAACACCCTGGGTAGGTGACACTTGAGACGACTCTGGAGGGACATGTAGGAGTTGGACAGGAAGTGAAGGCATCCTCTCAAATGGTGTTGATTGTCCCTCTCTTTGTGTCCTCCAGGTCTCCAGTTTGAAGGACCAGACGCTTTCACCTACAAGGCAAGAGTCCCCTTCCCAGCTTCCTTTAGCTCTTGGCATCCTGTCCTCGGCTCACTACCTATGCTTTCTTCCCCCAGTGGTGGCTGGTCTCAGATTTTGACAGAACCTCTCTCCTCATTAAATGTAAGACATGAGTCCATGGTGGGGAGCGGGGGAAGGGTACCCGTAGAAGTCATGAATTTTCCAGCTATAGGGTGGCTGAAGTTCCAGGGAGAACTTCCAAAGAAGTGACCACCGAGACTCCTGCTGGCTTCAGCTCAAGGGGAAGCTGCTGCCGCAGCTGGGCTGTGTTGCCTCTGTTTGGATCAGCACCAGCAAGGTGGATGCTCTGTGGCCTGTCCTTCTTTCGCTGCTTAACATAGCTCCAAATTAAAGTCTCTGCAAGTATGTCTGAGGGGTGGGATGCAAACTGCATCCAGAACCCTAACTGAAAAGGAGTCTGGGAAGTGTAGTTTTAGTTTTCCCAGGCAGAGGCTGGAATGGGCGGTGATGGAGCTGCTCTGTTCTCCAGAGGACACCTCTGCCCACCTGGCTCCCAAGTACCCTCACCCCCCCTCCCTCCCCCACCTTTGTCACTTTCTACTGTGTTACTCTCTTCGTGGCCCTTATACCCAAAGTACTTTATATGTGTCACGATGTGCTTATTGCCACTCTTCCGCACTAGAACATAAGCTTTCTGAAGGCAGAAAGTCAGTCTGCTCTTTTCCCAGTACCTGTAGTTTGGATCTCAGAAAATATCTGTTGATTGACTAAAGTATTTTCAGCAGGAATGACATTATCCAGGTTGTTGTTGATCAGTGGCTCAGTCATGTCCAACTCTTTGTGACCCTGTGGACCGCAGCACACCATGCTTCCCTGTTCTTCACTATCTCCCAGAGTTTGCTCGAACTCATGTCTATTGAGTCGATGATGCAATCCAACCATCTCTTCCTCTGTCATCCCCTTCTCCTCCTGCCTTCAATCTTTCCCAGCATCAGGGTCTTTTCCAATGACTTGGGTCTTTGCATCAGGTGGCCAGAGTATTGGAGCATCATCTTCAGCATCAGTCCTTCCAATGAATATTCAGGATTGATTTCCTTTAGGATTGACTGGTTTGATCTCCTTGCAGTCCAAAGGACTCTCAAGAGTCTTCTCCAACACCACAGTTCAAAAGCATCAATTCTTCAGCATTCAGCATTCTTTACAGTCCGACTCTCACATCCATACATGACCATGGAAAGGCCATAGCTCTGAAAATACAGACCTTTGTAGGCAAAGTGATGTCTCTGCCTTTTAATATGCTGTCTAGATCTGTCATAGCTTTTCTTCCAAGGAGCAAGTGTCTTTTAATTTAATGGCTGCAGTCACTATCTGCAGTGATTTTGAAGCACAAGAGAATAAAATCTGTCACTGTTTCCATCTATTTGCCATGAAAGGATGGGACCGGATGCCATGATCTTCGTTTTTTGAATGTTGAGTTTTAAGCCAGTTTTTTTCACTCTCCTCTTTCACTTTCATCAAGAGGCTCTTTAATTCCTCTTCACTGTCTGCTATTAGGGTGGTGTCATCTGCATATCAGAGGCTGTTGATATTTCTCCTGGCAATCTTGATACCAGCTTGAGCTTCATCCAGCCTGGCATTTCACATAATGTACTCTGCATATAAGTTATCCAGGTTACTTTTCCTAAAGATAACTGGCTGTTGCAGAAGACAAGGATCCTGGCAAGGGAAGAGAATAGCAGTGGGGGTGAAGAGAAGCAAATGGATTTTAGCTACATGTTGAAGGTGGACCCGACAGGACTCACTCATAGATTGTCTCCAAGTGTTGGGGAAACAGCAGGACAGGAGTAACTTCTGTTGGGGACTTGAACAGCTGAATGGGTAAAGGTGCTGTTCACAAGGCAGGGAAAACCATGGATGGGGTGGAAAACAGGTTTATCAAAAACAATCAATAGTTCAAGTTTTGAAGATTTGAAACTTCCTAGCAGAGCAATCAGCCAGGCAGCTGGATCTCAGAGAGATAGGAGCTAAAGATATGCATCTTCAAAGCATCAGCACATGAACAGTATTGAAGCCAATGCCTCTAGTGAGAAAAGGTTCAGTTCAGTTCAGTTCAGTCACACAGTCATGTCCAGCTCTCTGTGACCCCATGGACGGCAGCACGCCAGTCCTCCCTGTCCATCACTAACTCCCAGAGTTTACTCAAACTCATGGCCATTGAGTCGGTGATGCCATCCAATCGTCTCATCCTCCATTGTCCCCTTTTCCTCCTGCCCTCAATCCTTCCCAGCATCAAAGTCTTTTCCAATGAGTCAGCTCTTCACATCAGGTGGCCAAAGTATTGGAGTTTCAGCTTCAACATCATTCCTTCCAAAGAACACCCAAGACCGATCTCCTTTAGGATGGACTGGTTGGATCTCCTTGCAGTCCAAGGGACTCTCAAGAGTCTTCTCCAACACCACAGTTCAAAAGCATCAATTCTTTGGCACTCAGCTTTCTTTATATTCCAATTCTCACATCCATACATGACCACTGGAAAAACCATAGCCTTGACTAGATGGACCTTTGTTAACAAAGTAATGTCTCTGCTTTTTAATATGCTGTCTAGGTTGGTCATAACTTTCCTTCCAAAGAGTAAATGTCTTTTAGTTTCATGGCTGTAGTCACCATCTGCAGTGATTTGGGAGCCCCAAAATATAAAGTCTGACACGGTTTCCACTGTTTCCCCATCTCTTTCCCATAAAGTGATGGGACCAGAAGTCATGATCTTCATTTTCTGAATATTGAGCTTTAAGCCAACTTTTTCACTGTGGTTGGAAAATTTCCAGCCCTTATACTTCCTATGGGGCTTCCCTGGTGGCTCAGAGGGTAAAGCATCTGCCTGCAATGTGGGAGACCTGGGTTCTCGATCCCTGGGTCAGGAAGACTCCCTGGAGAAGGAAATGGCAACCCATTCCAGTACTCTTGCCTGGAAAATCCCATGGACAGAGAAGCCTGGTGGGCTACAGTCCATGATATTACTTTTGGATTCTGTTCCTCCACTCTCCTTTCTAGACCTCAATCACTTATAGAATTAAATAGATAGTATCTAACCAAGTATCTCAGTGGAAAAGATTAACAGCCCTTAGACACTACAGAGGAAGACATTATAAATGACACTCTAACCCAAGGAGAAGATAAAATGAAGCACAGAGAGAAAGTGTATTAAAAAACAGACAACAACAAAAACCAATAGCAAAAACAGAGCCTCAGTGACATTTGGGACAGTAGAAAGCAGTTTAATTTTCTTTTTATCCTGGATTGTGTTGAGCATATTTTTAGGAACTATTTTAATATTATTAATGAACATTCCACCATTTCTATAGCTATGGGTCTTTCTACTGATCCTTCTCCTGAAAAATCATGTTGCAGTTTCTTCTGGAGGCTAACTCTGGATCAGCATGCATCATGGTCCTCATGTCCTCTGAGAAATCTTTCATGATGCTCTTCGTGCTCTCGTCACACCTTTACTTTGGGAGGCTGAATCAGGTGCCTGCTCTACTCACATTTTTATCACAATCCAGGCCCACCTCTCTAGCAATTTTTGCTGTTTCTAACAGAAACTAGTCTTTACTTTCTCTTTCCTTAGTTAGAATATGACTGTGTGAGATCCTTTAAGTCCATCCATTCCTCTTTATGCCTCCAAGGCCCAGTATGATGCCAGACAGAGCAAGAGATAACTAAATTCTTGTTGTCTGGATGGATAGATGGATGAATGAAAGGGTATGTCTTTATCACTAGTAGTCTGATCTCCAGGGCCATGTATACTCATGAATGAGGACATGCTACCATATTGCCCTTGAATCCTGAGACTGTTTCCACTGTCTTGTACACACAAGATGTTCCATCAACCCTCCTTTAACCCACTCTGTGAGAAAGTGGGAATCACAAAATCTAATTGTGTAGCCTCCTCTGTCTTTGTTCTGTCTTTTGATAAAACAAGCAGAATGGAGCTAAAGAGAGTTTGCTGAGTTACATCACCAGCTCAAAATCTTTTAATTTTACTTCTCTATTTTTGGCTGTGCTGGGTCTTTCGATGCTGCACACGAGTTTTCTCTTTAGTTGCAGCTATGGGGGACTACTCCTTGCTGTGGTACACGGGCTTCTCATTGTGGTGACTTCTCTGGTTGCAGAATATGATGGCTAGCGCACGCAGGCTTCACTAGTTGTGACACAGGGGCTTAGTTACCCTGCGGCATCCTGGACCAGGTGTCCATCCTGTGTTTCCTGCATTGGAAGGTGAACTGTTAACCACTGAACCACCAGGAAAAGGAAAGGAAAGTGAAGTTACTCAGTCATGTCCGATCTTTGCAACCCCATGGACCATAGCATACCAGGTTCCTCCGTCCATAGGATTTTTCCAGGCAAGGGTACTGGAGTGGGTTGCCATTTCCTTCTCCAGAGGATCTTCCTGACCCAGGGATTGAACCCAGATCTCCCACATTGCAGGCAGACTCTTTACTGTCTGAGCCACCAGGTAACTACCAGGGATGTCTCAAAATCTTAAGTATATATCTGTGCACCTATGACTGGCCTGGAGCATCAGAACATGAATGTAAATCCAGTGCCTTCTAAGGTAACTGCTTCTCATTTGTGCCTTAATTTTGCTCTCATTTACCTGCTTCTCATGTGCCATGATTTTGTTCTCATTTAATCTGATTCATGCATATGTTTTTTTTTTAATCTAGCACTCATTCATTCATTTAATAAGCATGTTGTCTGTTCTGTATGCTGGAAATTTTTTTTTTAATCTAGCACTCATTCATTCATTTAATAAGTATGTTGTCGTGCTCGCTTCGGCAGCACATATACTAAAATAAGTATGTTGTCTATTCTGTATGCTGGAAATATACTGGATAAATAAGACACAGACGCTACTGCTTTCTGTAACTACTGAGCTTTCATCGGTGGCAGCTGGTTAGGACTCTATGCTTTCAGTGCCGTGGCCTGGGCTCAATCCCTGATCAGAAAACTGAGATCCTGCAAGCAAAACAAGCAAACAAACAAAATTGTTTCAGTCACTTTAGTTTAACTTAATCATTTTCAGCTGATGCATCCCACATAGAGCCTATTAGAATCTGTATGAAAACTAGTTTAAAAACAATCTGAATGTTATTTACATTTCTTGGCTTCTGTCTTTTTGGGGGCTGAAAACTTCTTTTACTCTCCCAAACTTATTTTATTTAAAAGTGAATGTTTGATTTTCAGCATTCAGCAAAATATAAAAATATATAAAATAACCTCCTTGAATACCTGACTTGAGTTTTCCTCTAATTACAAAGATTGAATTCTTTTCAAATTGCCCTTTTAATGTGTGTATACAATAGTACCTGATGATACAACCCAAGAGGATCCCCTGAATGAACTGTAACAAAATTTCCTACCCCTGGTATTTTCACATTGTTTAGGGAAGAAATGTTTTGGTTTTGTATTTTATCAACTGCCCTTTGTGTTTTAGAATTGGTTTTAAGTACTATAGATGGCCATAAATGAATAAGACATTTAGGTGACTGTTCTCCCTGAAGCAGAGTGAAAATAAAGTTGTCCTTATATAGCGGGACTTGTTTGTATGACATTTCCAAGATCAATGCCAAGGTACAGCTGCCTGCCTACCCTCCTGTGTTTAAATCAATACAAACCTGAGAAGTATTTCCCATAATATTTTTTATTTACTCATGCTTCTAAGTAAGAATCTGCTTATAATCACAAGCAATAAGGTATTTAAAACACATACACACATACACACAAACATTTGATTCTAAGTACAGTTATTGCCAAACATTCAAAATTCATTTTTTAAAGAAGAAAGTTTAAACATTTACAAAGGATTTTTCTTGTTTTTAAATTTTGTTGATATTTTAAAATAAAATAGTCGTAATCTTTTATTTATATATTTTGACCGTGGGAGTCTTAGTCTCTTGACCAGCAGTCAAATCCATGTCCCATGCATTGGAAGGCAAATTTTTAACCACAGGACTGCCAGATAAGTCCCTCAAAATTCCTTTTCTTGAGATCACTCTTTGATCTGAGGACAGCTAAGTCCTACCAAAATTCTTTATGGGTAACACAACTTTGGCTTCCCAGTGGTGGGAAGTGCTAGTGGTAAAGAACCCATTTGCCGATGCAGGAGATGCAAGAGACCCAGGTTCCATATCTGATTCAGGAAGATCCCTGGGAGGAGGAAATGGCAACCTACTCGAGTATTCTTGCCTAGAGATTTCCATGGACAGAAAAACCTGGCTGGCTGAAGTCCATGGGGGTCACAGAGTCAGACATATCTGAGGCAAATAAGTATGCAGATGGTGACTGCAGCCATGAAATTTAAAGACATTCACTCCTTGGAAGGAAAGTTATGACCAACCTAGATAGCATATTCAAAAGCAGAGACATAACTTTGGCAACAAAGGTCCATCTAGTCACGGCTACGGTTTTTCCAGTAGTCATGTATGGATGTGAGAGTTGGACTGTGAAGAAAGCTGACTGCCAAAGAATTGATGCTTTTGAACTATGGTGTTGGAGAACTATGGTGTTGGAGAATACTCTTGAGAGTCTCTTGCACTGCAAGGAGATCCAACCAGTCCATTCTAAAGGAAATCAGTTCTGGGTGTTCTTGGAAGGAATGATGCTAAAGCTGAAATTCCAGTACTTTGGCCACTTCATGCGAAGAGTTGACTCATTGGAAAAGACCCTGATGCTGGGAGGGGTTGGGGGCAGGAGGANAATCAGTTCTGGGTGTTCTTGGAAGGAATGATGCTAAAGCTGAAATTCCAGTACTTTGGCCACTTCATGCGAAGAGTTGACTCATTGGAAAAGACCCTGATGCTGGGAGGGGTTGGGGGCAGGAGGAAAAGGGGATGACAGAGGATGAGACGGCTGGATGGCATCACTGACTTGATGGACGTGAATTTGAGTGAATTCCAGGAGTTGGTGATGGACAGGGAGGCCTGGCATGCTGTAATTCATGGGGTCACAAAGAGTTGGACATGACTGAGAGACTGAACTAAACTGAAGTATGCATGCTTGCAACACAGCTTTGGGGCTTTCCTCATGGTGTTAAGGCAGGTGACATCATTCTAAGCTCTAAAGACACTTCAGTGTGATGACAGGACAGGACAGATTTTAATTTTTTCCTTCATGAATTAATAATAACATGATGCCACTTTCATTTGAGCACAGTGTCTCCATCATTGTCCTTGGTCCCAAGGACCATGTCCCATGATGTCTGAGTTGGATTTCTCTATGTAAAATCCCTTTACTGCATTAACTACTACAGGCTTTTCTGGCTGGTTATGATTTGCTAGGGAAGCAGCGTCAAGAGATCCCCAAATTAAAGAACCAGGCTTATGGTTGCTTGAGTTTGGGGAATTCCATTTAAAGGGACAGGTGATTTGAGGGCAGAGGGACAGGAGAACAAAGGCATGGTGGTCTCTGGCTTATTTCAGCAAGAACCTTTAAGCACAAAACCTGCATCATCATTTATCTGATGACAATCTCCCATTTGTGGGTGACTGGCCAAACCAAAGGATGCTTACTCCTTGGAAGAAAAGTTATGACCAACCTAGACAGCATATTCAAAGGCAGAGACATTACTTTGCCTACTAAGGTCCATCTAGTCAAGGCTATGGTTTTTCCAGTAGTCATGTATGGATGTGAGAGTTGGACTGTGA
>SJYV01048805.1:497046-536977 GCA_006410875.1 Neotragus pygmaeus | reverse complement strand
TCACCACTGGGGAGATGGGGGGGCGGGCAGCATAGGGGTGGGGAGGGAGAAGTACAAACTGTTACACTGCTAGATGCCAGGGGCTGGGGCTGGGCTACGTGTTTAACAGGAAAAGCTTCAGTTTAGGCAAGTGAAAAATTTGGGAGATGGATGAGGCTGAGAGTGGTGCAACTGTGTGAGTGTACTTAGTGCCACTGCACTATACAGTTAAATCTGGTTAAAATAGTATGTTTTATATTATGTGACTTTTACCAAAAGAAAGAACATTTAAAAAAGAGGTACAAACTGTTACGTATGATATATTGTACAACATACAGAATATAGCCAAGGTTTGTAATAACTATAAATGGAGCATATAACCTTTAAAAATTGTACATCACTATACTGTACGCCTATAACATATAATATTGCATATCAACTACACTTCAAGAGAAACAAGACAAAAACAAAAAACAGTAAACAGTTTAAGAATCGTCAGCAAGACTTAACAGGTGAACTGCTCAGAACCACTTGGAAAACCAGAGGAAGTGTCTGGACAATCAAGACCCTACAATGCACCCTTGAAGAAACAGGAATAGATGGGACTATACTTCCCAGCCTGGTGCAAGGCTCAGGTCTAAACCCTGCATCCCTTGCACAGATACAATGACAGAAAGCAATACTCGGACACTTTTTTCATACCATTTATAAACCAAGCACAAACTGCTGGTAAACTCTCATCACCACCATACCCGAATGTTAGTGAGTTACACCAGGATGAGGTAATCCTGAAATGACCTTCAGATGCCTAACAGCCACTAACAGTCTCCGTCTCCTCACCCTCCCCACCAGTCTCTCCTCTCTACCACTCACCTTGGAGTCCACATTCCCTGGAGGACTTTCTAAGAGCCTCACCCCACTCCTGGCCTCCCCACCCCGTGTGGAAGCTGTGGAGCAGTTCCAAGATCAGTCTGACTTCTCCAGGTGCTCAGGAACATCCCCTACCCTGACGTTTCACACCTCCCACACCTATGCTGCAAACATGGGACTCACACCTGTGATGGTGGGACCCCCGTGGGCAGCTGTTCAGGAAACGCAGAGCACTCCCACAGAGCTCTGGGCTGGCGATGCCACGGACAACATGGCCACGTTCACTGCAGCCATCTGTGGGTGTGGGGAGGGGCTATGATCTCATCCATATAATACAAACTCGCCAGAGATAAACCCACATGAGCGCAGTCATCTGCCCAGAACGTGGTGTATGGGTGGTCCAGACCCCCAGGCTCCAGCCAGCAGTGGAAAAGAATGGCCGAGTAGATTTCCTCCAGCACATGGGTGGAGGATGTGCAATCCTCAGGGATGGAGAATCTGCAGCCTCTATGGTGGGCTGGATTTTTTATTAATCACTCAAGCCATCTGGAGCCAAATCTGGTGAGTGAGGTGGATGCCACTTAGGGACACCAGCAAGGTCTGATGAACTAAAGTGACTAAAGTGGCTTGCTTCACTTCATCTGATGCTGAGATCACGCTGCATGGGCCTGAGGAGTCATGGTCAAGGTCAAAGCTGGGAGCTCGGAGTCTTTTAAGACTCCTAAGCACATTGGTTCTTCTAGTCTAATTTCTCCGACTAAAGGCCCANGCTGGGAGGGATTGGGGGCAGGAGAAGAAGGGGAAAACCAAGGATTAGATGGCTGGATGGCATCACTGACTCAGTGAATGCAAGGCTGAGTAGTGAACTCCGGGAGTTGGTGATGGACAGGGAGGCCTGGTGTGCTGCGATTCATGGGGTTGCAAAGAGTCGGACACGAGTGAGCGACTGAACTGAACTGAACTGGCCAAACCAATCATATATCATTAAAATCACAGGTGAGTCAGTTACTCCTGGTCTTGGGAGTGAGTTACATGGGGCAAGAATAAAAAAGTTAGAAAGAGGGACTTCCCTGGTGGTCCACTGGTTAAGATTCTGCACTTTCACTGTGGGAGGCAAGAGTTTGATCCCTGGTTGGGAAACTAAAATCCAGCATGCCACACAGTGTGGCCAAAATAAAAAAGAAGTAATGTTTAAAAAAAAAAAAGAAGGAAAATAAAAAGTTAGAAAGACAGGAGGGAAGTACAGGAATAGAGAGACATTATTGGACAGAATTGCAATGAAGTACTCCACATTTGTGGAAATTAGGGTTAGTGTGCCTTAAGGGTCTTTAAGGATTAGAGTGGGCATCTAAGCATATCAGGAAAATGTAAAGTATAGGTGAATTCCAGAAATTTCCAGTGATCTTGGATTCTATCCTTGGTTCATTTTTGTAGTTGGACATAGCCAACATATTTTCAGATAACACAACACTTGAATGATAAATTGGTCTGTGCTTATGTAAATGTCACAGTGCCTTTCTTATGAGACCACATGGTGCTAGTGAGTGAGCGGTTTTTTACAGAAACTGGAAGAGAATATACTGATTATTGGGACCTTCAAGATATAAATTTCCTACATCCAAAACTTGATTGCAGGATATCATTACAGTAAAATTGCATTGGAAAGGAAATTCATTTGGTTGGATCCAATATTCTCCATATTCATCTAAAAGCACACTTGGGTGTTGGCATTGAAATGGCAGTATTAAAAATACTTTATATGAGCAAATATAAGATAAGGTTCTCTCCAAATTACCCTTGAGATAGTATTTCTTGACATGAGTAAGGAAGATCCATATGTTTGAAATGACCTCACTCAGCAGTAGTTTTGGAAACATACATGGGTCAGCTGACCCTTTCAGTGAAAGAAAAAAAAAAAAACAGACAAAGCTATTTGGTATAAATTCTGTGATTATTCCTAGGGAATTGACCTCTTAAGAACAATCATCTAAGGTGGCATCAAATAGAGAAAAATGTTCTAATGTAATGAAAATAGGTATCTGTGTCTGGGAACAATATTTTCAGCAAAGAATTATACAATGAGCTTTCCTAAAATCATCAAGAAGTAAAAGTGATGTGGGCTTCCGAAGTGGTTCAGCAGTAAAGAATCTGCCTGCCAATGCAGAAAACGTGGATTCAGTCCCTGGGTCAGGAAGATCTGCTGGAGAAGGGAATAGCAACACACTGCAGTATTCTTGCCTAGAGAATCCCATGGATGGAGGAGCCTAGTGTGCTACAGTCCATGGGATCACAAAGGTGAAGTCGAGGTGAAGTTGCTCACTCGTGTCCAACTCTTTGAGACCCCATAGATTGTAGCCTACCAGGCTCCTCCATCCATGGGATTTTCCAGGCAAGAGTACTGGAGTGGGNAAAAAAAAAAAAACAGACAAAGCTATTTGGTATAAATTCTGTGATTATTCCTAGGGAATTGACCTCTTAAGAACAATCATCTAAGGTGGCATCAAATAGAGAAAAATGTTCTAATGTAATGAAAATAGGTATCTGTGTCTGGGAACAATATTTTCAGCAAAGAATTATACAATGAGCTTTCCTAAAATCATCAAGAAGTAAAAGTGATGTGGGCTTCCGAAGTGGTTCAGCAGTAAAGAATCTGCCTGCCAATGCAGAAAACGTGGATTCAGTCCCTGGGTCAGGAAGATCTGCTGGAGAAGGGAATAGCAACACACTGCAGTATTCTTGCCTAGAGAATCCCATGGATGGAGGAGCCTAGTGTGCTACAGTCCATGGGATCACAAAGGTGAAGTCGAGGTGAAGTTGCTCACTCGTGTCCAACTCTTTGAGACCCCATAGATTGTAGCCTACCAGGCTCCTCCATCCATGGGATTTTCCAGGCAAGAGTACTGGAGTGGGTTGCCATTTCCTTCTCCAGAGGATCTTCCCAACCCAGAGATCAAACCCAGGTCTCCCACATTGTAGGCAGATGCTTTACCGTCTGAGCCATCACGAAAGTCAGACACAACTTAGCGACTCAACAACAACAACAAGAATGATATACTCTGGACAACAGACTTTGTTGAGTCCAAGAGTGACGAAAAGGATGCAGACTTGGAAAGACTGTGAATTAAATTGTTTCATGAAACTTGAGTGGAAAATGCATTGTTGCTGAAATTTGGCCTTTGTACACTGGAGCCAGATTAAACCTTGGCAATGGTTTTGGGTAAAATAGAAAGAAACAGCTTTATTGCTTTTCCAGGCAAAGGGGGCCACAGTGGGCTAATGCTTTCTAGATTGTGTCCCCATCTGGAGGGTTAGTGAGTCTTATAGTGCTCAAGGAGCAGGGCATGGTCCGCTCATGGACATTCTTCTGATTGGTTGGTGGTGAGGCAAGTGGGAGTCAGCATCATCAACCTTCTGGTTCCAACCAGTGTGAGGTTTACCTGTTTGTGGACAGCAGATACTTAACTTCCTCCACCGGGTGGAGGTTTCAGCATCTACAAAACAGCTCAGAAGACCTGGCTCAGAATATTATCTACAATCCTTGAGGAAGAACTAAATGTCCTTGACTTTGTTTAAGCTAATAATGTGTAAACTCTTACGATTTTCTCTTGCGTGACTGTTTTCCTCTCTTCCTGCATTTTCTCAGTTCTTTTTGTGGCATGCGAGGTCTAGTTCTCCGACCAAAGTTTGAACCCAGCCCCCCTGCATTGTGAGCATGGAGTCTTGGCCACTGGTCCTTAAATTTATTTCTTGACTAAAGTTTCTCTATAGACACAAGGTAAAGGGAGGACATGGGTGGGGGTCTGTTTTGGGACGGCCTCGTGGGGTCCTGGTCTGTTAGAACATGAGTGTTTGCCTAAATGTCGCCCTGAAAGCACACACGAGAGTGAATGAATGACAGTACGTAAGTAGACTCATCTATACCTCTAACATTTTACATATTTATGTTAAAGAGATCTTTTTAAAAAATTCTATTTTTATAATTTGAAAAAATTGGGGCTGAACCCCTGGATTTCAGGTACTTTTCTGTCCAAAACTTGTTGCCATATTGTTTATATACTCCCCACTCCTATTTTATTTTATTAGTTTTACTTCATTCTCTACTCCCACCCCATTCCCATTTGGTCTGTGAGCGCCACACTACCATGTTTGAAATATTTCCTTAATACACAGGGCATGCATTTTAAGCTCTGTAGGGTTTGTGTGTGTATGTATATATACTGTAGTTTTCATCTACCTAACTGATATTTCACCCCCATCCTTTCGCTTATACTTTCCTTTTTTAAAAAAGTATTTATTTATTTATTTTTGGCTGTGCTGGGTCTTCATTGTTGTGCATGGGCTTTCTCTAGTTGTGGAGAGTGAGGGCTATTCTCTAGTTGCAGAATGCAGGCTTTTCATTGCAGGGGTTTCTCTTGTTGCAGAGCACGGGTTCTAGGGTGAGCAGGCTTCGGTAGCGGTGGCACTTAGGCTCAGTAGCTGTGGCTTGCATGCTCCAGAATACAGGCCAGGCAGTTGTGGCACCAGGGCCCACTGACCCCAAGGGATCTTCCCAGACCAGAGATCGAACAAGAATCCCCTACACTGCAAAGTGGTGCAGCCACTGGGCCATCAGAAAAGCCCCCTCTCACATTTTCTGCTTCAATATTGTTTCTTAGTTATTTAAAAAATTATTTATTTATTTGATCTTGAGCAGATGGGGTCTTAATTCCCTGACCAGGGACTGAACCCATGCCTCCTGTACTGAAAGGATGGAGTCTTAACCGCTGGACTACCAGGGAAGTCCTAGATACATTTTTTATATATGTGTCCACCTAGGGGATTTTTTTTTTTTCTTCATGAGAGTTCAGTTCAGTTGCTCAGGCTTGTCTGACTGTTAACCCCATGGACTGCAGCACGCCAGACCTCCCTGTCCATTACCAACTCCCAGAGATTGCTCAAACTCATGTCAGAGATGCCATCCAACTGTTTCATGTTCTGTCATCCCTTTATCCTGCCTTCAGTCTTTTCCAGCATTAGGGTCTTTTCCAATGGGTTGGTTCTTTGCATCAGGTGGCTAAAGTATTGGAGCTTCAGTTTCAGCATCAGTCCTTCTAATGAATATTCAGAACTGATTTCCTTTAGGATTGACAGATTTGATCTCCTTGCAGTTCAAGGGACTCTCTAGAGTCTTCTCCAGCACCACAGTTCAACAGTATCGATTCTTCAGTGCTCAGCTTTCTTTATGGTTCAAATTTCACATCCATATATGACTACTGGAAAAAGCATAGGTTTGACTAGACAGACCTTTGTGGGGAAAGTAATGTCTCTGCTTTCTAATATGCTGTCTAGGTTGGTCATAGCTTTTCTTCCAAGGAGCAAGCATCTTTTAATTTCACGGCTGCAGTCACCATCTGCAGTGATTTTGGAGCCCAAGAAAATAAAGTCTCTCATTGTTTTCATTGTTCCCCATCTATTTCCCATGAAGTGATGGGACCAGATGCCATGATCTTAGTTTTCTGAATGTTGAGTTTTAAGCCAGCTTTTCCACTCTTCTCTTTCACTTTCATCAAGAGGCTCTTTCGTTCCTCCTCACTTTCTGCCATTAAGGGTGGTGTCATCTCCATATCTGAGGTTCCTGATATTATTCCCTGCAATCTTGATTTCAGCTTGTGTTCATCCAGCCTGGCATTTTGCATGATGTACTCTGCATAGAAGTTAAATAAGCTGGGTGACAATATGCTGTCTTGAAATATTCCTTTCCCAATTTGGAACCAGTCCGTTGTCCCATGTCCAGTTCTAATTGTTGCTTCTTGACCTGCATACAGATTTCTCAGGAGGCAAATAAGGTGGTCTGGTATTTCCATTTCTTGAAGAATTTTCCACTGTTGTGATCCACACATTCAAAGGCTTTGGTGTAGTCAATAAAGCAGAAGTAGATGTTTTTCTGGAACTCTCTTGCTTTTCCTATGATTCAATTTATGTCGGCAATTTGATCTCTGGTTCCTCTGCCTTTTCTAAATCATGAGAGTACTTGAGCCTAAATAAAAGATCTGAATATTTGAAAAATCCATCATCATAAATTATTCTCTGAACCTCTGGTTAATGGGGTTTAGGATTAAGCAAAGGCAGTCATCTGAGGTCTTAAGGCAGGACTGGGTCACATCTTTCAATCCATTAAGCTTCAGGCTGCTCTGACCCAGTTAAGAAAATCTTTCCTTGCTTCCCGTGGGTGAAGGATGCTTCTCTATTGAGTATTGTCCTGACGGATGATCTTCCCCTCCCTGTTTTCCATCAACCATGGACAAATTTCATTCCCTTCTTAGTGAGAAAGTCCTTTAAAATCCAACTCAATACCTCCTTTCTCCAAATACCCAGATTCTTGTTTTCTACTTGAATGCCGAGGCTCCCACACATGAGAGCAGTCCATCAACTCCTCTCTCCAATATTCCCATGTTCTGTGTACTTGGGACGATGCTTGCCTCTTTACACACCATGTCCTCCTTCTTAGACCATGAGATCCATGATGGGAGAGGCTGTGTTTCAGCTCCTTTCTGATTTCCAGTCACATTCTGGCACAGGGATTGACAACAAATTATCAAAGGAAACTTACTGGAAGAGTAGAGACCATTTTGATGAAAGCAGGGGTCAAACTGGTTTCCCCCACCCCAAATCTGCCTGGTCTCCCTGACAATTATAAATTCCCTCGCAAGTGTGGTGCAATTAACCACAGACAAGTGCGTCCCTCAGCAAACACATCTGCTTAGGATACATGTTTGATCACTGGAAAAATCAAGGCTTAAGGCACCTAAGTGAATCTGAAATACACGTTGTAGCAGCTTTTATCTCCTCTCTAGTAGAATTACCAGAGAAAGATAAAATAAACCCACGAGTATACTCTGAAAATAGCAACATAACTCAACCCTGTGTCCTCAAAACAGTCTGACTTAAAATTGAAAGGAACTATTTTGTCTGCTGTTAAGAATATAAAAGTAGGACAAGCTATAGGAGATCAATTTTAAATCATCTGAGGCTACGGGAAAGATTTTTCCTGAGGCTTTTTTGGAAATGGGATAATGTGTGTTTCTGCTGTGGCCTTTTAATAAAGAAATCATGCATTATGCAAACATTAACATTTAAACCAATTAGGAGCCATTGAAGTTAATTCTTTGAAGAATATAGAATTGAGTTATGACTTTCTTTTTATGGATATGATGCTTTTACTAGAATAAAACAACGAGAGTTATGTCTTAGGCATTAGCTCACACTGTTGGAGAAAATCTCATTTTTTGTTTTTCTCTTTTTAGAGCAGGGCATATTATCAATTTTTTTTAATGTGTGAAGTACGAATGTTCTCTTTGAATGTGCCAGGTTTAACAATTTCAGGCCATGTATTCACCTCTCACCATCATACTGGGGTGACCACATCATCCTTATTTTACAGATGAAAAAAACTTAAGTCCCAGGATTTCCCTGGTGCTCTAGTGACTGAGACTCTGTGCTCCCAATGTAATCGGGGCCAGGTTCTATCCCTGGTCAGGGGACTAGATCCTGTCTGCTGCAGCTAAAATATCCTGCCTATCACAACTCAGACCTGGCATAGCCAAATAAATAAATATTCAAAATATAAAAAAAACTTAAGCTCCAAAGGTCTAGTCTTTGCACTTACATCAAGAAAAACTAACAACACTCTCACTGTTGAGGCACCTTCTTTAAAATAAGTAAATTCTGAGACTTCCCTGTGGTCCAGTGGTTAAGAACATGCCTTGCGATGCAGTGGACATGGATTTGATCCCTGGTTGGGGAACGAAGATCCTGACGTGTCTGAACCTGCAAGCCAAGGCCCTATGCAGCCAAATAAATAAATACTTAAAAAATAAAATATGTAGATGCCAAACAGGAAGGCAAAACATGTATGTGTTAAAGGCTTACATTGGAAAAAAATAACCAATGTAAAAAATAACCCCACAAAGTACACTGCAATATTATTATTATTTGTTGTTGTTCAGTCAACAAGTCCTGCTCAAGTCTTTTTGACCCCATGGACTGCAGCATGCCAGGCCTCATCCCTCTCCCTCACCAAATCCTGGAGTCCTGAATATTATTATGCTATTAACAAAATAAATTCAAGTGGTGTGTGTATGGGTATTTTTCACTTCATGAATGTGAGGTTAAATTCCCCATCACATAGGAATAAGTCTCATTGATGTACTCTGGAACTTTTTCTTCTCTTGCTTTGAGAGATGTGGGATTGAGGACATGGAGTTATGTGTGAGCTAATTTTAGTTCACAGTGACCTTCGTTAAGCTTCTTCCTGTCTCTGGACTTCAAGTCAGATTTGAATGACAAGGTTGCTGGAAGAATGATTCCTTCTCTAAGTCTTGAAAGAAGAGCTATACTTCTTTGGATCAGGTTTGGTCTGCAGACACACGGCATACTTTGGATCTTGAAGCGTTTTAAACATTTTCAAGTCATGATTTGAATATTTGAAGATTTCTCATATACATCCTGAGGGTTTTTCTTTCTTTCTTTTTTTTTTCTCCTAGAACATCTGAAGTTCTGCCAGGCTAGCCCACATTTCTTCATGGGCTCCACTACTGGATGGCGAGGATCTCTTACCCTTTTCGAAGGATGTGCCCCAAAGGACTCTGGTTTGCCAGTCTCTTCCTGACCCCATTTCTCTCTTGAGATGAGACAACATCATAGCAATATCATCGTGTTTGCCTGCTTCTCATCTTAGAGAAGAGAGGAGAGAGAATTCTTCCCCCTGCCTGTGTCTTTCTCAAGAACTCTGAAAGATGTGGATTTCACGAAAGCTATCCTGGAAGTATTTCAATGTGCCATCCTTTCCACAAGAATATGAAAACATTCTTTTCTACAGACCAGAAATCCCACAGGGCTTTCCTTTTCTTCAGTAGGCTTCCTATGTCTCACTTAACTTTGTTGTCTGGATTCATTTACAATGAAACATTCTTACTCAAGGGGTGGGGAAAGGCAAAAAGCAGATGAAACATCCTTGATTGTCTCACTGTGTCTAACCTCTCTTTAGAAACCCCACTCCAGTGTTCTTGGGCTTCCCTTGTGGCTTAGCTGGTAAAGAATCTGCCTGCAATGTGGGAGACCTGGGTTTGATCCCTGGGTTGGAAAGATCCCCTGGAGAAGGGAAACGCTACCCACTCCCATATTCTGGCCTGGAGAATTTCATGAACTGTATAGTCCGTGGAGTCACAGAGAGTCGGACACCACTGAGTGACTTTCAATTTCGAATACCCTAGCACTGTTACATGCACAGATCCTTGCGTAGCACAAGTGGTCATAAAAACAAACAGTTATTGATTTTTCATTTCTTCCTGTTGTATTTTCTCTCTTTTAACCTTTTTAAAATTGTGGTTTAAAAAAAAAACAAACAAGACATCATCTTAACCATCTTTAAATGTACAGTTCAGCAATTTAAACTATATTCACATTGTAACAGTTCTCCAGAAATTTTACATCTTGCAAAACTGAAAATTTATATCCAAGAAACAACTCCTCATTTCCCCCTCTTTCAGCTCCTGGCAACCACTATTCTTTCTGTCTTTATGAATTTGACTCCTCCAGGGACCACAAGCAAGTTAAATACCACTTTGTGACTGGCTTATTTTACTTGGCATAATGCCTTCAAAGTCTACCGATTCTATTATCTCATTTAATTGATAAAGCAATCCTGAGAGACGGATCTTATTTATATGCTAAGTCACTTCAGTCCTGTTGGACTCTTTGCAGCGCTATGGACTATAGCCCATCAGGCTTCTCTGTCCACGGAATTCTCCAGACAAGAATACTGGAGTGGGTTGCATTTCCTACTCTAGGGGATTTCCCTAACCCAGGGATTGAACCCGTGTCTCATGTCTCCTGCACTGGTGGGTGGATTCTTTACCACTAACACCACATGGGAAGCCAGATCTTATTTATAGATGAGCAAAATAAGGCTCAGACACATGTCCATGAGACAGGACTAGGATTCAAATCCCATGTTAAATTATTTCCCAGTGCTCAGGCCAGGGAATGATTTTAAAACCATGATCTTCAGGAAGATTCATAGTATTTTCCAAGAGGCAGTTTTCTACTAAGGTACTTAAAATTTACTTTCATTTCAACAACAGCCTTCCTTCTTTTTTTTAAGGTGGAGCAGGTCTCAGGTGCAAATACCTAATTGTGCTCATCTCATGATGCAATACAATCACTGGTCCATAGGAATCCCTGCTATTGGTTAATTTCCTTACCCTTCCTCATCAGTTGATTGTATCTGTATATGTTTATTTCTGGGCTGTCAATGATGTTCCATTGGTCTGTATTTTAATGCATTGCTCTCTTATTTTCTGATTTATGACATACTGAGAAAGCCGCTCTGATTCCAAATTCTTCTTAATGCGGTAGAAATAAAGCTCTTGATTCAAAATGATCAAAGAAGACTCGATTTGTTGCCTGAAGGCAAGAGGAAGAGACAGCAGTGCCTCAAATCCTTCATCTCATTACTTCGAAGTTTACCTAAGAGTTGCAAATATTTTATTTTAAAAATCTCTCTACATTGTTGTTGGTATCTTATGTGTATTCTAATTGCTGCACTGCATTCCATTATAAGCTCCTATGTCAATTTTCATACTCATATAGTAATATTATTTTTTAGGTTGGTTTTCTTCTTTTTAAAATTTTGTTGAAGTATAAATTGATTTCAGCTCAGTTCAGTTCAGTCACTCAGTCATGTCCAACTCTTTGAGTTCCCATGAATCACAGCACACCAGGTCTTCCTGTCCATCACCAACTCCTGGAGTTCACTAAGATTCACGTCCATTGAGTCAGTGATGTTATCCAGCCATCTCATCCTCTGTCGTCCCCTTCTCCTCCTGCCCCCAATCCCTCCCAGCATCAGAGTCTTTTCCAATGAGTCAGCTCTTCGCATGAGGTGGCCGAAGTACTGGAGTTTCAGCTTTAGCATCATTCCTTCCAAAGAGGTCCCACGGCTGATCTACTTTAGAATGGACTGGTTGGATCTCCTTGCAGTCCAAGGGACTCTCAAGAGTCTTCTCCAACACCACAGTTCAAAAGCATCAATTCTTTGGTGCTCAACCTTCTTCACAGTCCAACTCTCACATCCATACATGACTACTGGAAAAACCATAGCCTTGACTAGACGGACCTTTGTTGGCAAAGTAACGTCTCTGCTTTTGAATATGCTATATAGTTTGGTCATAACTTTTCTTCCAAGGAGTAAGCGTCTTTTAATTTCATGGCTGCAATCACCATCTGCAGTGATCCTAGAGCCCCCAAAAATAAAGTCTGACACTGTTTCCACTGTTTCCCCATCTATTTCCCATGAAGTGATGGGACCAGATGCCATGATATTCGTTTTCTGAATGTTGAGCTTTAAGCCAACTTTTTCACTCTCCTCTTTCACTTTCATCAAGAGGCTTTTTATTTCCTCTTCACTTTCTGCCATAAGGGTGGTGTCATCTGCATATCTGAGGTTATTGATATAAGTTGATTTACCAATGTTGCTTTAATTTCTGCTGTATAGCAAATTGTTATGCATATCTATATTCTTTTCATATTTCATATTTTTTCCATTATGATTTTGGAACCATGTGACTCAGACTGGGCTTTTTAACTGAGATCACATGCCTGGTCAGGATTTAATGAAGCTCAGGTCCTTGATGTCTCAACACAGAAAGAATGCAACAGAGATAAAGCAATAGATAAGAAGTGGATGGTGGCTCAGATGGTAAAGCATCTGCTTACAATGCGGGAGATCCAGATTCAATCCCGGGGTCGGGAAGATCCTCTAGAGGAAGAAATGGCAACCTGCTCCAGTATTCTTGCCTGGAAAATCCCATGGACGGAGGAACGTGGTAGGCTACAGTCCATGGGGTCGCAAAGAGTCAGACATGACTAAGCAACTTCACTTTCACACTTCTCAGACAGAGTGTGAGCCATCTCAGAAGGCGAGAGTGGCCCCAGGGTATGGGGTTGTGAGTTTTGATAGAGGTGGGTAATTTCGTAGGCTAATGAGTAGAAGGAGTATTCCAGCTATTTTGGGGAAGGGGTAGGAGTTCCAGGAATTGGGTCACTGCCCACTTTTTGACCTTCGTGGTTGGCCTTGAAACTGTCACGGCACCTGTGACTGTGCCATTCAGCCTGCCGATGTGTTAGAATGGGTGTATACTGAGGCTCAAGGTCTATTGGAAGTCAATCTGCCAGCCATCTTGGACCCATTTGTTTCTAATCAGTTTATGTTGTGTCCTCGGGCTTTGTCATTCTTTACAAGGTTGTGCCCTGGCCCCCTTCCTGCCTGTTCCAGTTAATTACTTATATAATATCACAGAATATTGAATATAGTTTCCTGTGCTCTATAGTTTCACACCTATCCTTTGATAATGGAAAATTCAATTGCTTCCATCTTTCAGCTAATACTAATAGTTCTGAGATGATTTTTCTTATTCCCATTTACCTCCAGCCCAATGTAACAAAGACTCCAAGTCACATACTGCACATGGGATTGTGGATAAAGAGCAGGCATATGTTTAACCACACTAGTTAATCTGGTTCACTGATTTGCTCTCCAGAATGGCCAAACCATATTCATTCTGCCCCAGCAGTGCACAAGGGTCCCCATGTCCTTACATCCTTACCAGCTCTTGGTCTCAATCTATCTTGCTCATTTCTGTCCACCAGATGGATGTCAAATAGTATCTCATTATTCTCCTCTTCAGAATTTTCAGTTTAACAGCTAGTAGGAACAGTTCTATCGATTTAGAATTTTTCTTTTGTAAACATCTTCGTGGTACATATAGATGACTGTAAGTAATGTCTGGACTTCCCTGGCAGTCCACTGGTTAAGACTCCATGCTTCCAGTGAAGGGGGTAAGGGTTTGATCCCTGGTAAGGGAACTAAGATCCCACATGCTGTGTGGCCAAATGAAAGGCAAGTAATGTTTTACCATTTCTGTGCTTCATTAGGGTTGTTGTTCACAATTGTTTTGACATCAAATGGAAGCAGCTAGAAGCTTGGTTCTTCTTAGAAAAACAGCTAATGTCATATATCACAGGCCACTAGACTTGCAAGGGAATGCACAGAGGCTGATCATGCTGCACTGACCATGTGAACATATATTCACAGCATCCTTGAAACTTCAGTATAGGACTGGATACAAAACTATCGTATACAATGTACAGTATTCATCAGTCTCAGTGTATAGATGAAATGGAAGTTCAGAGAAGTGAAGTCCCAGGTCACAGAGCTAGGAATGGAATTCAAACCAGCTCTGCCTGCCTCCACGCCCACAGTCACCACTTTACAGCTAAGGCCATACATGGAAGATGGGGCAGGAGGTCAGTGTGAATAAGTACCCTGGAGAAGGAAGAAGGAAAGGGAAAAAGGAGTTGGTAGTCATTTTACTGATGGGCAAACTGAGGCTGACAGAGGGCAATCACCTTGCTCAAAGTCAAAAAGCAAGTTGGTGACAAGTCTAAAACCTATTCTGTCCCTCCCCAGTCTATGAACCAGTGAGTCATCACAGATCAGTGTGGATGAGGATGGGTGAATTTAGCTCAGATGACCATTATACCTACTACTGTTGGCAGGACTCCCTCAGAAGAAATGAAGTAGCCATCATGGTCAACAAGGCTTAAATGCAGTATGTGGATGCAATCTCAAAAATGACAGAATGATCTCTGTTCCTTTCCAAGGCAAACTATTCAATATCATACTAATCCAAGTCTACGCCCCAAACAGTAACTCTGAAGAAGCTGAAGCTGAATGGTGCTATGATGACCTACAAGACCTTTCAGAACTAACACTCCAAAAAGATATCCTTTTCATTATAGGGGACTGGAATGCAAAAGTAGGAAGTCAAGAAACACCTGGAATAACAAGCAAATTTGGCCTTGGAGTACGGAATGAAGCAGAGCAAGGCTAATAGAATTTTGTCAAGAGAATGCACTGGTCATAGCAAACAGCCTCTTCCAACAACACAAAAGAAGACTCTACACATGGACATCACCAGATGGTCAACATCGAAATAATATTGATTATTTTCTTTGCAGCCAGAGATGGAGAAGTTCTATCAGTTCAGTTCAGTCGCTTAGTGGTGTCCGACTCTTTGCGGCCCCATGAATCACAGCATGCCAGGCCTCCCTGTTTATCACCATACCCCAGAGTTCACTCGGACTCATGTCCATCGAGTCCGTGATGCATCCAGCCATCTCATTCTCGGTCGTCCCCTTCTCCTCCTGCCCCCAATCTCTCCCAGCATCANCGATTCATGGGGTCGCAAAGAGTCAGACATGACTGAGCGACTAAACTGAACTAAATTGAGATACTTAGATCAGGGACTTCCCAGGTAAAGAAACTGCCTGCTAATGCAGGAGACATAAGAGACACTGGTTGGACTATCCCATGGAGAAGGGTGTGGCAACCCATTACAGTATTATTACCTTGAGAATCCCATAGACAGAGGAGCCTGGAGGGCTACCGTCCATAGGGTCACAAAAAGTCAGACATAACTAAAGGCATTTAACACACACACATGCAGATACTCAGATTAGGACAGCATTTAAGTTTTCAGGCAGCCTTTTCTCAAACTAGAGATTGTGGACTCCTGCAGGTGCAAATATACATTTCCTCGTGCAAAGGAGCTGGGGAGGACACTGTGATTTCTCTACTTAAGGAACCTGCATTATATCACTTTGCAAAAATGAAGACCCTTGGAGAGATCTGGATATCAGCAGTTATAAACAGTGTCCAATGCCTGGATGGAAGAGGGAGGAGCACTTTTTTGGGAGATAGCATTTTGGGTAGACCCTGAGGATAGGCAGGAATTCTTGTTTCTGACAGAAGCTCCATCAGTGCTAAAGCACATTTGGTGAATGAAACCAAGAAGAATGAAACTCCATTAGCAATTACTAAGCTGATTTTAGCACTGAAAATGGTTTGCAGCCTGGGGAAATAAATCAGAATATGAAAGCATGTAAGCGAAGTTACTTACACAGTAAACAAGGACCTAATTTAATGAATACAAGTGTAAATTCCTTCCCTCTGATACTAAAATACCATTTTTCCTACAACAGTTTGACAATATTGTGATTTTTCATAGTTTATTTAAAAAATCCATATAGTGTGAATTATTTGCATGTTTTGTATTTCCTATTCTCCATACTGTTCAACCTTAGTTGAAATTAGTTCTTACCACTCGTGCATGCAGTTCTTGAAGATCTCTCATATTTATGCCCTTTTGATGGCTAATGGATAAAAAAAGGATGTTTTTTCCACTGTTGTATGAACCTGTATCATCCATAGAAATGTACTAAAATGAGGAAATAGTATGCCTAATAGGTCTTTGAGTTATTAACACCTTTTATTGGACTATTTTAATGTTTTTATATATATTATAAATGAAAAAAATNGGATAAAAAAAGGATGTTTTTTCCACTGTTGTATGAACCTGTATCATCCATAGAAATGTACTAAAATGAGGAAATAGTATGCCTAATAGGTCTTTGAGTTATTAACACCTTTTATTGGACTATTTTAATGTTTTTATATATATTATAAATGAAAAAAATTGAGTTGCAGTAAGTACTGTGAAAAATGTGTTTAAAATAACTCAGTGATATTGCTATCAAAACTAAAGAATGGTAAGTTTATTTTAAAATTGTACTGGTTTCATAAAGAAATAAATAAAAAAAACAATAGACTGGAAATCACAAAGCAAAAAGGCTCTTTTACTAAAAGGAACAAAAGACTGTTAGAAAAATATTTCATTTTTATGCTAAACAGTTTTTTCTATAGATGTCATCCTTCCTTTTTCTTTCTCCAGTAACCAAACTAACTTTTATAATACAAAAGAATAAGGAAGGCATGCCTACTTTTGCTCCAGGGTAATAGAAAATTGATACCAATGCAGGTTAAATGACCTGAGTCCTGTGGCTCAGCTGTGGGGACATGCATCACTCATTTTGGTCCAGTTGCACTGTATCCGTGTTGAAGAGGAAGAATGTGGAGAGTCTTAAAAAAAAGACACATTTGGTTTTGATAGTACAGTCCACAGCTAATTTTAATGGAAGCATGTCTGGCTTTTGCAGAGTTAACAGCAAACCATGGTTTCCACCAAGCTCCTTTGACAATACATCCTTGTGATTTTGATTACTTTGGTGAGAAAACATTCCAGAAAACTAGTACACGTTAAGTAATCATCATGATAGGTACCCTCTGCTTGCAGTAAAATATATAAGGGTGTCCAGTTCCTCTCTCATCCATTAAAATGAAAGCCAGGGAGAGATGCAATGCAAATTTCATTCATCAAATGTGGTTGTCACAAGGGTTTCAGAAGGTTTCAGAAGAATGTAGTTCATGACTTATGATACTTTATTTGGGTCTCCTTTTTCTCATTTGTTCTAGAAAAAAAAAAGGTCCATAATTCATAGTAAATGCTACAGAACCTTTGGCATTTATGGAGTAGTTTCAAGATACAGAATGCTGGGTTGGGAGCCATTTCTTCCTTCCAATATTTTTTCTACATTTTTTTATCACGGTGTAATAGATAATGTGTATATATAACTTATAGGTTTTTGCTTTAGCAAAGTATTATTCACTAATCATCTCTGTGTGTGTGCAAGAGCTGAACATGCATGTACATGCTCACACACATGTACACGTACATAGAGATAAGTAGTACACAGTGCCTTGAATTATCACACAAGGAACACACACACACACGGTAACCTGCACCAAGGTCAAGAAAGAGACAACAGGCAGCACTTAGAAGCTTCCACAGTGCTTGCTTCCAACCGCCAACCCCATCTTTTCTGGAGGTACCCATTCTACCATTATCCCAACACAAATAAGCTTTGCTTGTTCTACAGTTATACAAAGAATACATACAAGAATACAGTTGTATAAGAATACATAATTTTACACGGGGTTTCCTACGTTCAAGATTTTCTTTGGGAGTGCCATTCATGTGGTCAGGTGTGTCGTTCATTCATTCACTGTGCTGCAGTGTGATGGAGCGTTACACGGGCACACCAATATGCTCTCATCCCTTTTACTGTTGTAAACACTAAAATTGCTTCCAGTTCGGGATCTTTTGAAAAACACTTTAGGATTATAAACACGGAAAGAATGCCATGAACATTCTTGCATGTGTGTCTTGGTGATTCTGTGTATGCACTTTGGGGGGTGGGTATATACTTGAGGGTGAAATTGCTTAGTCATGGGATGTATATAAGTTTGTACTCAGTCACTCATGGGCTATAGCCCATCAGGCTCCTCTGCCTATGGGATTTTCCAGGCAAGAATAATGGAGCAAGCAGCTTGCCATTTCTTCCTCTAGGGATCTTCCCAATCCAGGGATCGAACCTGCATCTCTGGTGTCCCCTGCATTGGCAGGCAGATTCTTTACTACTGAGCCAGGTGGGAAGTCCCATATATGTTCTACTTGAGTAGATAATGCTAACATACTTTTTCAAAGTGGTAAAAAACTTTCATTGTGGTGTATGGGCTTAGTTGCCTGGGGCATGTGTAATCTTAGTTACTTGACCAGGGATTGAACCCAAATTGGAAGGCAGATTCCCAACCACTGGACCTCCAGGGAAGTCCCTGGCTTTCTTTTGGATTCTGAGTTTAATGTAGCCCATTTTATAAATTTTACTGCATAGTTATTGCATTTGTATCCTGTTTAAGATATCTCTACTTATTCTGAAGTCAGAGTAGCTATCCCTGATGTTTTCTTTTGGATGATTTATTGGTGTAATATTCACTTTATAGCTGCATTCCAGCTGGAATTAATTATTGTGCATGAACTTAATGTTCCCATGCTCTATCTAATGGACTCTGTGCCAATGACTGAAAAAAAAAATCATCTTTCCTCACTTCTCTGTTTTGACAGGTCTATCAGGAATTGTGGAAAAGAAAATGGCAACCCAATACAGTATCTTTGCCAGGAGAATTCCTGGTAGGCTACTGTCCATGGGGTCACAAAGAGTTGGACACGACTGATGGACTAACACTTCATGAATTGAGTAACCACAGATGTGTAAGAAGAGTTCTGGATTCTCTACTTGGTTGCATTCATCTGTTTTTGTCTTTTATTTTTGTCTATTCTTGCATTAATATCACTGTCTTAATTGCCCTCCTTCAGAGGCTCTTCCCAACCCAGGGATTGAACCCTAGTCACTTACCTCTCTTGCATTACAGGCATATTCTTTAACACTAAGCCAATGGGGAAACCCATTGTCTAATTAAGTGTTACAACATTAACTAAGGCTTGATAGCTGGGGAAAGACTTCTTTTGACTTTGTTCTATCAATACTTATTCGAGGGACTTCCTGGTGGTCCAGCTCTCCCAGTGCAGGAGGCTGGGTTCAGTTCCTGGTCATGGAACTAGATCCTTTATGTAGCAGCCAAAAGACCTGGCATTCCACAGCTAAGAACCGGCACAGCCAAATAAATAAATAAATATTGATAATAAAACTTACTCAAGGTATTTTTTCTTATTCTTAGCTTTTTACATTTCTATATGCATTTTGAATCAATATGTAAAATTTGACTACAAAGTATCTATAGAAGCTTTTGCACATTGACTCTGTAGATTAAGGTCTTCCGTGATAGCTCAGTTGTGAAAGAATCTGCCTGCAGTGTAGGAAACCCCAGTTAGATTCCTGGGTGGGGAAGATCCACTAAAGAAGGCATAGGCTACCCACTCCAGTATTCTTGGGCTTTCCTTGTGCTTCAGCTGGTAAAGAATCTGCCTGCAATGCGGAAGACCTGGGTTTGATGCCTGGGTTGGGAAGATCCCCTGGAGGAGGGAAAGGTTACCCACTCCAGTATTCTGGCCTGGAGAATTCCATGGACTGTATAGTCCATGGGGTTGCAAAGCATTGGACATGACTGAGCAGCTCTCACTTTCACTTTCTGCAGATTATTGCAGGGGAAAATTGACATCTTTGCAGCATCAGTTATTCCAATATATGAACAGTATTTCATCCATTTATGCATTAAAAAAATTTCTCATGGTACTCTTTTATCAGTTTCACAGTTGTAGTCTAGCATGTGTTTCTTTAGATTTATTCCTAGGTATTTCAATTTTATGCTGCTGTAAATGTCATTTAAAAATCACTTTGTAACACTTCATTGCTATAGTATATTACAAGTATATAGAAATACAATAGATTTTTATGCATTGATTTGGTAACCAGAAAAACTTGCCAAATTTTCTCCCTAATTCAAATATTTTTTCTAAGATTCTTCTAGACTTTATTCATAATATGTATTTGCGTATGCATATATATTGAACACATTTTGTGAAAATAATGAGGTTTTTTTTTTTTTTTTCATTCCTTATATTGGTTTTAGTTTAAAGTTTTTTTCTTGCCTTGTGGACAGGCTGGGCCCTCAGTTTTGTGTTGTATAGAGGTGGTGATAGCTGGAAGCTTGTGTCATTCCTAGATTCAGAAAGACAGATGTCAACACCTGACCATTAGATATAATGGTTGATGTAGTTTTCTGTAAATGCCTTTTATCACAAAGGTCAGCACGCTTTTCCCTTCAAGGCCAGAGACTAAATAGTTTAGACTTTGTGAGCCAAGTACAGTTTCTATCACACTTTCTTTCTGTTTCTCCTCTTCTTCCTCCCCATCTCTTTTTTTAATAACCAATCAGAATCTTATAAATCATTCTTAGTTTTCTGGCCATATGTATACAGCAAATATGTCTTCGGATGAGTGGAAATAATCTAAAAACTCCAGGTTTTGGTTGTTTTTCTTTTCTTCTTGAGAATATAATAAACCTTATTTAAATATTTCTAAATTGAAGAATAGCTGGTTTACAATATTGTGTTAGCTTCAGGTATAAGCAAAGTGAGTCAGCTATACATTATATATATATGTATATATATATAAAATATTATTTTCCATTTTGACTTATCACAGGATATTGAATATAGTTCTCTGTGCTATTTAGTAGGACCTTCTTGTTTATCTATTTTACGTATAGTAGTGTGTTTCTGCTAATCCCATACTCCTAAATGGGTCCTCTCCACCACCTTTCCCCTTTCGTAACTGTAAGTTTATTTTCTATATCTAAGAGTCTGCTTTAAGGGCTTCCCTGGTGGCTCAGATGGTAAAGAATCTGCCTGCAATGTCAGAGACCTGGGTTTGATCCCTGGGTTGGGAAGATCCCCTGGAGAAGGGAATGTCTACCCACTCCAGTATTCTGGCCTGGAGAATTCCACAAACAGAGGAGAATTCTACGAACAGAGGAGCCTGGCAGGCTACAGTCCATGGGGTTGCAAAGAGTCGGGCATGCCTGAGCAACTTTCATTTTATGAGTCTGTTTCTTAAATAAATTCTTCTGTATTATTTTATAGATTCGGCATACAAGTGATATCATATTTATCTTTGTCTGACTTACTTCATTCCCTATAATAATCTCTAGATTCATACATTGCAATGCTGCAAATGGCATTATTTCATTCTTTATGATGGCTAAGTAATGTCCTGTTTTAGAATTAATAAAGTCCCCTACTATTTCCATTGTCCAGATCTTCGAAAGATAATCAACAGTGTAGAATTCTAGGAATCTTAACAAACATGATGAAACCTGTATTATTTCCTTTAAATCTACTGAGATGAATAGAGAATTTGACTGCCTTATGCACAGAAATTTTGCACATTTTGAAAATTCCTGTTCTTTAACACTTAATATCATGGGAAAGCTTTTTCTTTTTGGTAGATTTTTAAGTTGATTGTTAAGAGATCAGAAGCACTGACAGACTTTCTTTTCTTGGGCTACAAAATCACTATGGATGGTGACTGTAGTCAAAAAATCAAAAAACACTTGCTCCTTGGAAGGAAAACTATGACAAACCTAGACAACATGTTAAAAAGCAGAGAATTACTTTGCTGATGAAGGTCCATCTAGTCAAAGCTATGGTTTTTCCAGTAGTCATATACGGATATAAGAGTTGAATAATAAATAACGTTGAGTGCTAAAGAATTGATGCTTTCAAACTGTGGTGCTGGAGAAGACTCTTGAGAGTTCCTTGGACAGCATGGAGATCAAACCAATCAATCCTAAAGGAAATCAAGCCTNCGTCAGAATGGGAACTGGTAGGTCCCATTAAATTGAAAATTAATGGAGATGAATTCATGGAATGTTGTTGACAACATCAAATAATCTTTCTCCAAAGCAGAGAGAGAGAGAGAGAACAAATCAGAAATTCCTTGGCATCATTTCATATTTGAAATCCACACACATAGGTTTATTATTCAGATAAATTTATCACTTCGCCGTCTTTCTTTTTGGAATGACTTCTAATGAGCTTTATTTCCAAGAAATGGTTCTGGGATAAGTTGCTAATCTTAATAAAGGGAGCATCATGGTGCAGACCTTCTGTGCAGGGAGCTCTGGTCCTCCTGTCTGATGTCTGAGTCGCTCTTTTTCATGCGGTGTTATTTAGATCTTCCAGCAGGGCAGCCTTATGTCAGGGCCATCCAGGAGGGATCAGAACAACATATTGGAATGACCACACCCTAGAGGCCTATGTTGCTTCTGCCCAGGGGTCAAGAGTAATCCGATATAACAACGAAGCTCAAGGATGCTTCCAGATGCAGTATCATTCACTATTCTAATGCCAGAGCCTGCCACTCAAGTCAGTGTTGACCTCTTATGTTTCAAAGCACATGATGTTAAAAATAGAACCAGGAAGAGACTTTGAGTCATTGGTGTGGACACACAATATTACTTTCATTTGTTACGATTCTATGAGTGTTATTGTATTTGTGAAAACAGATGAGGGCAGAATATACAAAATAAATAAGAGGCTTGAGCTGTCAGGAACGTCTTCTTTGTCCAGGGGAAAATGTTTCAAAGACTTATAGGATGCAGCAATATCTATGGTTCCAAACCAAAAGCTGCTAATAAATTCTGATATTCACCTCTTGTCTTTCAAGGTTCATTGTGCTAATAATGGGCTAGAGAGACTTTTCTAAGTAGTATTGTTGTTTAGTTGATAGGTCGTTTCCAACTCTTTTGTGACCCCATGGACTGTAACCTACCAGGCTCCTCGGTCCATGGGGATTCTCCAGGCAAGAATGCTGGAGTGGGTTGTCATTTCCTCCTCCAGGGCATCTTTCCAACCCAGAGAGTGAACCCACGTCTCCTCCAGTGGCTGGCAGGTTCTTTACCATTTGAGCCACCAGGGAAGTCATCGGAACTTGCAAATACTGTTTGCAAAAGCTATTTTTTTTCCCCTTCAGACTAAGCAAAAACTGTGGCTTTGCAGAAGAAAAACATTTAGAAATATATGAAACTAAGATGTATCCCCTGCCAAATCTCACAGGGGTTTTTTAGATGATGATTTTTTTAAAACATTAACCAAAATATTTTCTATGTTTTTACTAACACACGCACATACACACAGACACACACACACAGATTCATGCATAAACACACACAGTGACACTCATGCATGCAAACACTGCCTGGAAAGATCTAAAAAAAGATGGGAGTGGTTTTGTTCTTTTGCTTCAACTATAATAAATTATGCAGTTTATATCAAATGAATATAAGGCTATCTTGATTTGTGATAGTCTTGGGAATTGGGTTGGCATAAACTGTGATCTTGGAGCCCAGCTTAACCTAGGCACTGATAGATTAAATATTCTGAATTCATACCGTGAGCAAGCTTNTCAACTATAATAAATTATGCAGTTTATATCAAATGAATATAAGGCTATCTTGATTTGTGATAGTCTTGGGAATTGGGTTGGCATAAACTGTGATCTTGGAGCCCAGCTTAACCTAGGCACTGATAGATTAAATATTCTGAATTCATACCGTGAGCAAGCTTTCTGGATTGGAAAGCTTCCAGCATTATGGAAATTCATAACAATGTAGATTTTAGCGCCCAAGGCCAGAAGTTACTGCACCTATAATCACTGAAATAATAAGAATTGAAATAACAAATAAAACTATAGCCACTCACTCCAGAATTCTCGCTGGAAAATTCCATGGACAGAGGAGCCTGTTGGGCTACAGTTCATGAGGTGGCAGATACGACTGAGTATGCATGCACATATGTATAACTGAATAACTTTGCTGTACAGCAGAAATTAACTCGACGTTGTAAATCAACTATACTTCAATAAAATAAATTATAAAATAGATCAATAGAGACTTCCCTAGTGGTTCAGTGGTTAAAAATCTGCCTTGCAGTGCAGGGGATGTGGGTTCGATCCCTGGTTAGGGAACTAAGATCCCACATGCCTTGGGGCAACTAAGCCAGCACTACAACTACTGAGCCCAAGTGCTGCATCTAGACAGTCCTCCCACAATGAAAGATCCCCCATGACACAATTAAGGCCCAATGCAGCCAAATATATAAATACTTTAAAAGAATACCTTATTAAAAAATAAAGTAAATCAATAAAATGTACACTCTGGAGTTTCCCAGCTGGAATTTAAATTCTGACTCAAACTGACCACCACCTGGACTAAGCAAGTTAGTCTAGGAAACCGGCTTGGGTAGATGTTAAATTGGAGAGTGCTGGTAAAGTGATGTGCAGGGCACAGCTAGCCTCAGTGACCGTAACTACTCTATCATCATAAAGGAGGATGGATCCTACAGTTCACTGCTTCTTCTGCAATCCAAAGAGATGGAAGGTGTCAGTAAAGGCCTAGTGAAAACAAACAAACAAACCCCCAGTGAGAACATAATGAGTGCATGCTCAGTCACTGAGTTGTGTCTGACTCTTTGCAACCCCATGGACGATAGCCTGCCAGGCTCCTATGTCCATGGAAGTTTCCAGGCAAGAACACAGGAGTGGGTTGCCATTTCCTCCTCCAGGGGATCTTCCCAATGCAGGGATCAAACCAGCACTTCTTGCATTGGCAGGTGGACTCTTTACCACCAAGCCACCTGGGAAGCCAGGAGAACAGAATGAGCCTATATTTGTTAACGGGCATGCCTGGCTAGGGGAAAGCAGAAGGCTGCAGAAAGAAGAGGGCTTGACGGTGGGGTGTCAGAGAGGAGATGCAGAGGAAGAGCCGTGAGAGTCCTCTCTGCTGTTAGTATTTTCGTGTGCATGTGTATCATTGTAGGGCATGTGCGTCTCCTTCCAGACCAGATGAGCAGTGAGACAGATAAGAGGGTGAGCACTGCTGATGGAATAATCTCACATCTCGAGGGTATTGGCTAATTTGCAAAGAACAGCTTTCAAATCCTGTTTAAAGTGAAAGTGCTACTTGCTTTGGAAACAGAGGGGTTGAAAATAATGTTTAAGATTTGTTGTGGGAGGGATGAATGGGAAGACCACAATCCATCCAGGCGTGTGGCTCCTTCCATGACTGGGGCTTTAGAAATGGAGCGTTCAATTTTTCACAGGAGTGAGACAAAGCTGGATGTGCAGAGGGCCAGGCATGACTGACTTCAGAAAGATTGCCTTTGATGGGAAAGCTTGTCTGGTGTGTTAAGGAGAAGTTGAAGTGAGGTTAGTGGAGGCAAAGAATAAAAATGAGCCTTCACGTTTTATGACATTTTAGTGCCGGGGTTGAATGGGATCAGAAATGACACATTCTTTTTTTGTGACATTTGAGGGTTTGGGGATCATTTCTTTCTAACCTACATCCTCTCTTTACTCAAGAGTCAAACCTGACCTTCCGCACACAGCCCTGAAGGCTCCATAAATATGCCTATTGTTAGTAATAATTATGTTCAATCTCATGGAGGACCAATGATGCTAGTTAGATTATGTGTTAAGTGCTTCATGTAATGATTTTTTTAAATTTACACAAATACCATAGAATTGGTCGATTGAAATATTATTCTCATTTGACCCATAAGTAAGCAGCCTCAGAGAGGATAAGAGATTTGCTCAAGGTCACACAGCTTGAGTGTTATAAAACTATGATTCAAAACTCAAGTTTTAACCTCTTATCCTTTGATAAAGTATTCAAACTGTTGAGTGATATACTAAAAATTAATCTTGGCCTGTTTTAGGCAACCAATTAGAAAAATTTCAGCTTCCTAAATTCATAATTCTGTGGAATTATCAGACTCTTCAGTCCTCTTTAGCCCGTTTCTTAGTGTTGGCTAAAAAACCGAGGGCATGTAAGTTGGTTAACAACAGTGGTCTAGTTTTAATTTCATCTCTGCTGTCCCTAATTCTGTGATCCTAAAGAAGTACTTTTACTTCTCTGAGTTTCAGAGAAGTTCCTATAAAAGAAGAAGAATTTCTCTTACACGAGGCTGCTATTGGGATTAAGTAGGGACATATAACTACTCAGCACTTTGCATAGTGCCTCAAATTTAGTGAATACTTACCAAATATTAATTATAAGGGGTATCCTAGTTCTTCCTAGTGCTTTGTCAAAGACCAGTAGTCATACAATTTTAGGTTTCAGTAGCATTAATCAGTATACAACCTTAGGATGACACTGGTCTCTCCCTTGGAAGACTGTTAGGGTAAAAAGAATGTACAGGCAACTTGCAACAAGAAAAATATGAAGAGTCAATAAACATGCAAAGATGATCAAAATCACTAAAATTCAAGGGGACTTCCCTGGTGGTCCAGTGGTTAAGAATCCACCTTCCAGTGAAGGAATCTAGGGGTCCATCCCTGTTCCAGAAAGTTCACACATACTGTGGAGCAACTAAGTCCATGTACCACAACTAGAGAGCCTGTGTGTTGCAGCTACAGAGCCTGTGCACTCTGGAACCCACTAGCCACAGCTAATGGGAAGCCCATGAGCTGCAAAGAAGAGCTCATGTGCTGCAACTAAGACCCAGTGAAGCCAAAAAGTTAAATTAATTAATGCGTGGTGTTTAGTCATTCAGTCATGTCTGACTCTTTGCGACCCCATGGATTGTAGCTCGCCAGGCTCCTCTGTCCATGGGGATTCTCCAGGCAAGAATACAGGAGTGGGTTGCCTTGCCCTCCTCCATGGGATCTTCCCAACTCAGGGATCAAACCCAGGTCTCCCGCATTGCAGGTAGATTCTTTATCATCTGAGCCACGAGAGAATTAATTGATTTTTTAAAGTCATTAAAATTCAAAAAAAAAAATTAAGATCATGGGGGTGAAATAATATAATATCAAATATTGGCTGGCTGTGAGAAACTGGGGGATAGAAACTGAATTGCCATAGTTACAGCAGAGGGCCATTTGGAAGTATCTATTAAAATTAAAAATTGGTGAGCCTTCTGACTCTGATATTAAAAATTTTTTTAAAATATCTCAAGATACTATTTCACACACACACATATGCCCAAGTGTCCTTTGCAGTATATTTTGTGTTAGTGAAAAGTTGGAAATAAGTTTAAATGTCCATCACACTGTTATATTTCCATGGAGTACTTTGCAGAAATTTTTTTAAAAAGAAGAGTTATCAATACTGAGATCCAAAGAATTCTTAATACATGTTCTGTAGCTCTAAAACCCAACATTAAATAACGCATACAATATGATAGGTTGTAGGCAAACACCCACAAAAACATTATGCATTTTAATTCCTACCTTTGGTTAAATACATTAGGAAAACCTCAGAAAAAGATCTGAATGGCTCTACACCAAACTGATCCCTTAGCTACATCAGGTAATAGAGAAGGGGGATGGAGTGATAGTCCAGGGAAAACTAGTTTCTCTGTAGTGTTTCAGTTCTTTTATATATATATATACACACAAGAAACATGTCTCAGTTTGTTCCGGTTATTATAACAGAGTACCACAGCTTTGGTGACTCATAGAATAGTAGCAATGTATTGCTCACAATGCTGGAGGCTGAGTGTGCAGATTCAGTGTCTGGTGAGAGTGTGCTTACTTTTTCACAGCTGTCTTTTCTTCATAATGTTATATGGTGGAAGGGGCAAGGGATCTCTCTGGGGCCTCTTTTATAAGGGCACTAAAGAAAGGCAATGCAAAAGAATGCCCAAACTACCACACAATTGCACTCATCTCACATGTTAGTAAAGAAATGCTCAAAATTCTCCAAGCCAGGCTTCAGCAATACGCGAACCGTGAACTCCCTGATGTTCAAGCTGATTTTAGAAAAGGCAGAGGAACCAGAGATCAAATGACCAACATCTGCTGGATCCTGGAAAAAGCAAGAGAGTTCCAGAAACACATCTATTTCTGCTTTATTGACTATGCCAAAGCCTTTGACTGTGTGCATCACAAGAAACTGTGGAAAATTCTGAAACAGATGGGAATATCAGACCACCTAACCTGCCTCTTGAGAAATCTGTATGCAGGTCAGGAAGCAACAGTTAGAACTGGACATGGAACAACAGACTGGTTCCAAATAGGAAAAGGAGTACGTCAAGGCTGTATATTGTCACCCTGCTTATTTAACTTCTATGCAGAGTACATCATGAGAAANTCATTGGAAAAGACTCTGGTGCTGGGAGGGATTGGGGGCAGGAGGAGAAGGGGGCAACCGGGGATGAGATGGCTGGATGGCATCACGGATTCGATGGACATGAGTCTGAGTGAACTCCGAGAGATGGTAATGAACAGGGAGGCCTGGCATGCTGCGATTTATGGGGTCACAAATAGTCGGACACAACTGAGCGACTGAACTGAATTGAAACACATTTGTGGGGGGCATCACTTTCAATAATAAAATTCAAGGGAACACAAACATTCAGTTTGTAACAGAATGTTTTAAAAAAACTTACTTCTGTGATCAAATAGCTTTAAGAATATCATTCAGGGCACTTCCCTGGTGGTCCAGTGGTTAGGACTTTGCTTCCCAATGCAGGGAGCGTGGGTTGGATCCCTGGTTGGGGAGCTGAGATTCCACACGCCTTGAGGCCAAAAAAAAAAAAAAAAAAAAACAAAACATAAAACAGAAGCAGTATTGCAACAAATTCAATAAGAATTTTAAAAATAGTCCACATAAGGATTTCTCTGGAGTTGTTGTTTAATCATTCAGTAGTGTCTGACTCTTTGTGACCCCATGAACCGCAGCATGCCAGGCTTCCTGTCCTTCATTATCTCTCAGAGTTTGTTCAAACTAATTTCCATTGAGTCAATGATGCCATCCAATCATCTTATTCTCTGTCGTCCCCTTCTCCTCCTGCCCTCAGTCTTTTCTAACATCATGGTCTTTTCCTATGAGTCAGCTCTTCACAACAGATGGCCAAAGTACTGGAGCTTTAGCTTTAGCATCAGTCCTTCCAATGACTATTCAGGGTTGATTTCCTTTAGGATTGACTGGTTGGATCTCTTTGTTGTCCAAAGGACTCTCAAGAGTCTTTTCCAACATCAAAGTTCAAAGTATCAATTCTTTGGCACTCAGCCTTATTTTTGGTCCAACTCTCACATCTGTACATGACTGCTGGAAAAACCACAGCTTTGACTAGATGGACCTTTGTTGGCAAAGTAATAGCTCTGCTTTTTAATACACTGTCCGGGTTTGTCATAGCTTTTCTTCCAAGGAGCAAGCATCTTTCAATTTCATGGCTGCAGTTACCATGCTCAATGATTTTGGAGCCTCCTAAAATAAAGTCTGTCACTGTTTCCTTTTTTTTTTTTTTTTTTTTGCCTCCTAGTTGGTTCCAAATTGGGAAAGGAGTACATCAAGGCTGTATACTGTCACCTTGCTTATTTAACTTATATGCAGGGTACATCTTGCCGAATGCCAGACTTGATGAAGCACAAACCAGAATCAAGATTGCAGGGACAAATATCAATAACTTCAGATATGCAGATGACACTGCCCTTATGGCAGAAAGCGAAGAGGAACTAAAGAGCTTCTTGATGAAATTGAAAGAGCAGAGTGAAAAAGCTGGCTTAAAACTCAACATTCAAAAACTAAGATCATGGCACCCAGTCCCATCACCTCGTGGAAAATAGATGTGGAAACAATGGAATGTCTTCCAGACCCAGGGATCAAACCCAGGTTTCCTGCATTGCATGCAGATTCTTCACTGTCTGAGCCACCACGTAAGCTCACCCCTGATCTCTGGGCATCTACAAATCCCCACCCATTCTTCAATTGCTATCAGAAGCTCACTTTTTTGCAAAAAAAAAAAAAAAAAAGTCACTTATTGAAGTTCAAAATGCACTTCTGCTGAATTCTTTCTTCCAGCAGCTGTGTGTACTCAAGGAAGCTATCGATGGTAAGGCTGAAAATCCCAGGGGAGAAAGTATCAGCAATTGGGGTCAGACAGAACTGTAAATTACTTGTGTGACCTCAGGTGTTCTATTTAATACCTCTTGTCCTCAGTCTTGTGTGTCTGTGAAATGGGTGTAGAAGAAATATTTCCCTCCTTGCTTAAATGTGTTAACTTTAGGAGAAACTGTTGTTTGAAAAAAAGATGCAAAATGTAAGTTTCAAGTTAAGTTTTATTTGGGGGCAAAATGAGGACTGCAGCCTGGGAGACAGTACCTCAGAAAGCTCTGAGAGACTGCTCCGAAGAGGCAGTGTGGGAAGGTCGATATAATTGATTTTGGTGAAGTTGGAGCTCAGTGCAATCAAGCACTTATTTTATAATGTTTTCAGCTAGTCACGAGGAGCTGATGTCACCATGAAGAGATTTAGTGCTTTTCCAAATTTGAGGAAATGCAAAGATTGGGACGATGAAATCAGTTCCTGAAAATATCTAACTATCCCAAGACCTGTTCCACCAATTTCCCTGGAGCACAGAATGACTTTTTCTCCATCTTGAATTCCCTTTAGGATGTGTCAAAAGGTCAGCAGCTGCAGCATTGCAGCAGATGGCAAATGCCCTTGGCAAGACTTAAAAAAGACTCAGTGGGCAGTAAATGTTAGCGGTATCATCATTAGAATAAGCTCTTTTGCTAGAACATAAGACCTTTGAGAGCAGGATCTCTGTGTCTTGGCTTTTGCACTTCCTGAACTTAAGTTGAGTAGGCACAAGGCAGACACTCCCTGAACAGATGGGAGGCTTTTCATTGCTAGTTCCTCCGGGTGGAAAAAGAATGTTCTATTAGCCAACAGCGACAAAGGATCTTAATTCCATCTCCCCTGTCCTGGTGGATTACCAATGCAATACATAAGCAGGAAGAGACAGAAAGGAAGAAAAGTAATTCTGATGGATCGCATTTCCTGGGCCAAGGCATTTCTTGGTTGCAGTGTGGTATTGGATGTTTCATTTTCTTTCCAGTAGTTGTAAAACAACGACTCTATGTTCACTGAGAATTTCCCTATAGGACCCTCTGGCAAGCTCATCAGTTTCCCAGCTGGCTGCCCACAAGGGACAGACATTTCCCATCACTTTAATCCAGGTTTAAAGAGACATCTGGGGTCACTGTGGAGAGGAGTGTTGCCTGAGTAGGGAGGCAAGACGTGCTTTATCCCGGGGCCACCTGCACTTGTTGTCAACAGCACATCAGCCTCAGGGTCCCAATGACAGGGGTCCATATATCTCACGGCATCTCTGAAGCAGCCAAGAAAGAGCATCAAAGTATGTGGCCACCTTGTTGCATTAACTCACGTTCTAAGAGGTGTTATTCCTGGCTCAGCTACTCCCTTAGACATGATTTCAGGATCCTTGCTTCCTTGTCTGCAGGTGAAGGCCAGGAATCATCACTCATCCATGCCCTAAACATTATTCATTCTCAACACCCTCAGAAGAGAGCAGAGCCCAACAGAAAGAACAAAGACTCCTTTTCTCAGGACTTCCCTGGTGGTCCAATGGCTAAGACTCTGCATTCCCAATGCAGGGGACTTGGGTTCCATCCCTGGTCAGGAACTACATCCTACATGCCACAGCTAAGAGTTTGCATGCTGCAATTAAAGATCCCTCGGCCCCCATGCCACAGCTAAGACTCGGCAAAGTCAATTAAAGAAATAAAATTAAAAAAAAAAAAAAAAAGAAAGAAAGACTCTCTCTGGCCAGGAATCAGCCAATGAAAAGCCAGGGTCTCTGTTTTCTATAACAGCCCCCTCCTCAACTTCTTTCTCTCTATAAAAGCATTCTCTGCCTTTGCTGTGCAGAGTTTTGCATGTGGTTCATCGTGATTGCAGAATCAAAATGCAATTTTATTCTGACCCTGAATAAAGCCATCTTTGCTGGGGAAATATCTGGCCGTTATAGGCCAGATATTTTTGTTTCAGGTTATCAAATATATTTATATACATTTATTGTATGTGTGCAGAATTAATTTAGGAAGATGCATTCTCTGAAATATGTTTCTAATCCCAACTTTTTAAAAAGAAAATACATCCCTATCTTTCTATNGCTGCAGGGCATGTGGGCTCTTAGTTTCCCAACCAGGAACTGAACCATTGCCTCCTGCAGTGGAAATGCAGTCATCACCACTGCACCACCAAGTAAATCCCTCTAATCCCAATTTTTGTGAACCCCAAAGAAGCCTTTGTAACAGTTTGAAGTTAACTACACTCAGGAGAATTGGGGGGCTAATTTTGTTAATGTCAGTTTTAGGGAACTCAAAGATAGTTTAAGCATAAAAGACGTCTTGGCAGTTTTATTATTCTGAATCTTAGATGTTAGCTTCCTCAACGATTCTGACAGTCCTGTGTTTCCTAGGTATGCACAGAGTCCTGACTGTTCCTGTAAAGCCTGTTCTGAATCTGTTCTGCCGGGAGGCTGGGCTGATCTGAGCTCCCAGACAGGTAGAACCAGTGAAGAACCACTGCGATTATTATTATTATTTACTTACTTACTTACGTTTGGCTGTGCTGGGTGGTTGCAGCTGCGAAGGCTTTTCTCCAGTTGCCAGGAGCAAGGCTACTCTCTAGTTGCGGTGGTGAGCTTCTCACTGCAGTGGCTTCTCTTGTGGCAGAGCACAAGCGCTAGAGCAAGACGGGTCAGTCATTGCATTCCTGGGCTCTCTAGAGCATAGGCTCAATAGCTGTGGTGCACGAGCTTAGATGCCCTGCAGCCTGTGGGATCTTCCCAGATCTGGGATTGAACCCATGTCTCCTGCATTGGCAGGTGATTCTTTGTCATTGAGCCACCTGGGAAGCCCCCACCTCTGTACTCTGACCAACAGCTTCCTGCAGACACATTGCTGAGACCTCTGATGAGACCATCATCATAAACTCTGTTGCCACCCAGCAGGTTAATACAACATTGAAAAAAGGTTCAAAAGAATTTTGTCAGTGACTTCAGAAGGTGAAAAAAGACAGAGTGGGAAATTATAATACCTATCTAAGAATTCTACCTATTTTTCATTCAACTAGAAGAAATCAAAATTTGTAACAGTAAAGGATAAGTTGCAAAATAAATGTCTAGTACAATGACTTAGGCTCTCTCTTTTCATGATATTTCACAGCTAAAATACTTTTACTCTCTGAAATATTCTCTATTTGTTCTTCCCAATAATGATTTCAACTTTGAAGAGCTGGAGAATTTCACTAAAAATGGAAAAAATGAGATTTATTTTCTTGAACAGAAAATATTTCCAAACAATGACTTGTCAGCCTATTTGCAATCTCAGATATTATTCAGCCATCCTAAATTTGACTCTTGTAGGAAAATGACAGTGAATCAACAGTGAGTGGAAAAAAAGAGATGCCTAATTAGATTCACTTGATTCAAGTAGCATTTCAGTCAAGGCATTCTTTGGGAAGAAGGTTTATGTTCCCAAATACTCGTCTAGAAGCCAGCTTTACTTCAGTAAAAGCCTTACGGTCAAGTCAGTTCTTGTAATAATCAAATGAAATATGCAATCAGAGTATATTTATGGACAGCTTTTTAGCTGAGTCCTTTTTAAGTAGACCTGACCTGCATTTTACAGTTTTATCTGTTGGGAAAGTGGAACAGATTTAAATGCACACATAATTTCTACAAAGCTACCGTTTTCAGCTCTCCTTTCTCACACAGGAGGCTCATAATTTTCTCAAGCCAAGTACGATTTCTAATGCAAAATTGGATTTCCCCATGACCCTAAATCTAGCTGCAGAGGGCTACAACTTCAAGGGGAAAAGAAAGACTTTGATTCACTCTACACTCTAATATTAAACACAATAAGCTCAAACAGAAACTATATAGGGCTGCAAAATTCTTCCATATGATACTTGAATGGGGGATATTTGTCAAAAATCTCTCTCTCACACACTGAAATTGTATACACTAAAAGATATATATATATGGATTCGTTTATTTATTTTATTTTCAGCTGTGCCAGATCTTCATTGCTTTTTCTAGTTGTGGTGAGTAGAGGCTACTCTTCATTGTGGTCCACAGGACTTCTCATTGCAATGCCTTTTCTTGCTGCAGAGCAAGGGCTATAGTCCATGGGCTTCAGTAGTTGCTGTCACGTGGGCTTAGTTGCTCCAAGGCATGTGGGATCGTCCCCAGCCAGGGTTCAAACCTGAGTCCCTTGCCTTGGTAGGCAGATTCTTAACCACTAGACTACAGGGAAGCCCAAAAGCCATATTTAAAATTATTTTGCTATTGTTGTTGCTCAGTCGCTAAGTCATGTCCGACTTTTTGCACCCCCATGGACTGTAGCACACCAGGCTTCCCTGTCCTCCACTATCTCCTGGAGTTGGCTCCAATTCTCGCCCATTGAGTCAGTGATGCTATCTAACCATATCATCATCTGCTGCCCACTTCTTCTCTTGCCCTCAATCTTTCCTAGCCTCAGGGTCTTTTCCAGTGAGATGGCTCTTCACATCAGGTGGCCAAAGTATTGGAGCTTCAGTTTCAGTGTCAGTCCTTCCAATGACTTTTCAGGGTTGATTTCCTTTAGGATTGACTGGTTTGATCTCCTTGCTGTCCAAGGGACTCTCAAGAGTCTTATACTAAAAACTGTATTTTAAAACTACTTTACAGTATGTAAACTGCTGATAACATCATTATAACGCTTATTCAATGTCTACACTCTCTCTCCCCCAAAACCCAAAATGCCTCTTTAAAGACTTTCCCATCAGAATCAACAGTGATTTTTCTCTTTACCTTGAAAATTTTCTATTCTGAGCAGCTGCTTATCATCATACTTGATCCTAGAACTTGCAACAAATTCTCTCAAGAAGAGAAGATTAAAAAACAAAAAGGTGTTTAATCCAAAATGAACCACTCTCAACCAAGATTACTGTGTATTTATCATTTGAAACAATTTAATTCCCCTCAACCAGCACTGATCGATCGCCTGTGAAGTTTCCCACTGTGTTGGATAAAGATGAAATATAGTCACATAAAGGTCAGTTGAGCTCTTGGATTTGTGAGTTTATAGTTTTCATTATGTTTAGACATTTTGGGAGATATTATTTCTTCAAATATCTTTTTTCTCTCCTTACCTCTCTGTCTTCACATTAAGCTGCTTGGTCTCGTCCCAGCATTCATGGATGCTCTCATCCTCTGTTTTGGGGGATTATTTTTCCCTCTGTGTTTCATTTTGAATAACTTCTTTTTATTTTTGTTATATTTATTATTCGTTTATCTATTTGACTACTCTGAGTCTTAGTTGCTGGGTTCTTAGTACACGGGGTTCTCTGTGAACTCGTAGTTGTGGCGTATAGGATCTAGTTCTCTGGCCAGGGATGGAACGTGGGTCCCCTGCATTAAAGGCGTGGAATGTTAGCCCTGGACCACCAGAGAAGCCCCCTAAAGATTTTCTACTGTTGTGCATTAAAAGTCAATAGTCTTTTTCTCTTGCAAATCTAATCATTGTCAATCTCTTTCATTATATTTTTCTCCTAAGACTGTTAAGGAATTGGTCTTATAGAGCCCTCATTTGGACCTTATTCTAGTCAAAGATCCCTGCCTCTGGCAGTGAAGATTCTTTTTTTTTTTTTCCCTTTGGATTTGCACAGCCAATAACAAAATGGATGCTAAGACAAACAAGCTTTATTCGATGGTCAGAGAATGGAACTTAGTTTGCAAATCAGCTTCTTGTGTGGGGTACAGGTGGCAGTTACAGCAAGATTTTAGAGGTTTCTGAGGTGGAGGTATATGTATTGCTTTTCTGAAAAAGGAGTTCTTCCTAGAACTGGAGTAACACTTTTTTTTGCCCTTGTGTGGATGGTCCCTGGGCACCTTGGTCCAAAGCAAGTTGAAGCGTCATGGCACAAGTGGGCAGATCTTACTATTATAATTATACATATGTATTTCCCAAGTTCCTTTGCAACTCTGAATTGCCACAGGGTCCATTTTAAGCCAATGATAGGAAAGTGGAAATCCTTAGAACAGACATCTCCTCTCCTCCAAACAAAGCAAAACATTCAGAGCAGGAGATGTTGATAGTCCTTCTTTTTCCTTTCTTGAAATTTAGGTGTGATGTATGGAGATAAAGCAGCCATCCTGCTAACATGAAGTTGAATATCACATAGTGATGCTGGGTGAGAGTGAGAGGGTAACAGGCAGAAGGCCAGGGGTCTCCAAATGGAGGAAGTAGGCTGCAAATGTCAGGTGTTTTTTATCTCTCTCTCAAGTGGCAGGAGGAAACAAACTGCAAGTGTCAGATTTTTTTTTTCCTTCTCTATAAAGAGTTAAAAGGAGGTGTCTCTTAAAATTCTGTGTAGTCATGATGACACTTGGCTCCACGTGAACTTAACTTTTCTCAAACATTGAGCTAATAACCAGTGCATTTTTCTCATGGAAATATTTTTCTTAAGCTATGTCTACACATGGATATCATTAGATGGTCAATAATGGAATCAGACTGATTATATTCTTTGCAGCCTAAGATGGAGAAGCTTTATCTAGTCAGCAAAAACAAGACTGGGAGCTGACTGTGGCTCAGATCATGAACTCCTCACTGCCAAATTCAGACNTTGGGGCAGAAGAAGTGGACGACGAGGATGAGGTGGCTGGATGGCATCACGGACTCGATGAACGTGAGTCTGAGTGAACTCTGGGAGATGGTGATGGACAGGGAGGCCTGGCGTGCTGCAATTCATGGGGTCGCAAAGAGTCAGACACGACTGAGCGACTGAACTGAAGCCAGAACCTGCTACTTCAGTTTAGAAAACATACCCCACCCTTGATTCACCCTTAAATTTATAATGTTCTTGAATTTAGGAAACATTAATATCAGTATTTCACTGATATGATAAAATGCATTAGACTTGTTCTAGCCTGCTACGATTCTCATCCTTCTGGAATTAAAATTTGTTAACATACACTTATATTTAAGATGATAGCATTCTAGCTGAGTGACGATATATGTATTCTGTGGGAAGACTGGTTGTTTCTTTTCTGAATATAATATGCAATACATACTCTCATAATTTTAGATAAATACTACAGCTCATTATTCTGCCCTCATTTAAAGGGCAGAGAATCAAGGGTAAAATTTTGGGCATCGTGGAAGCAGAAACTGTTTAAGTCTTTAGAAAAATGTATCATAATCAAATTAATCTGGAACACTTGTAGTTTTTTCTTAAGTTTCAGAAGATTCTACAGCCTTAAGAATAATGCAGGGCTTTCTAACTGAAACCAAGAAACTCTCAAAGAGCTCATCAAACATGCCATTTGAAATGAGCTGCTTTGGTGTCCAAAGGTTGAGCATGTAGTCATGAAGACCAAGACTGAACTGTTTTTCTCATATAAGTGGATAAATTAAATAGTCCCAGTGGCAGATAGCTTTTTGTGGAAATAGCATTTGTTTTTGGATTAATAGTTTCACTTTTGTTGATTTTTACTTGCTCTAAAAATAAGGGGATAAATACATAAGTATAGCTGNACTGTTTTTCTCATATAAGTGGATAAATTAAATAGTCCCAGTGGCAGATAGCTTTTTGTGGAAATAGCATTTGTTTTTGGATTAATAGTTTCACTTTTGTTGATTTTTACTTGCTCTAAAAATAAGGGGATAAATACATAAGTATAGCTGAAAAGACTATAGACATTGTTTGAGAGAATAAGAGCCTTCTCATTTTCATGGAGAAAATTAATATATATCACCTTGAGACAGCTCTCATTTGATGTAAAACCTGATCTTTTTGAAAAATCATGGTTTGGTCTAAAAATAGCACCAAAACTGAAGTTACCAACCTAATAACAAACGTTACATTTTTGGAAACATTGAACAGTATCTTAAAGGGTTGTTGTTGTTGTTGTTGTTGTTTGTTTTGTTTTGTTTTGTTTTTGCGCCTTCCGAAGAATATGCTCAGGTAACAAAAATGTTGGGAAATGCACGATTGAAAGCAATGTGTTTTGATGATGTGACTAAGATATGTCATATTCTAGGAAGTTTGAGACAAAAGGTCAATACTGGCAGAGTGATGCCAGTATTTATCTAATACCAATATCAGACAGAGACATCACACACACACAAAACCCATATCCAGACTTGATTCTGCACTATATGGTGGGTGCAAGCTATTTCCTGAATCACTCATTCTGGGAAAAGACAGCATCCTCCATAAAAGCAGCCCCTTGGAGAGGCCCACAGAAGGAGGAACTGAGGCTTCATGAGTACAGTCAAGTGAGAGAGCTTAGATTCAACAAGCCAAGACTTCAGATGTTGCCAAACCAGATAAAAGCTTGACTACAATCTCAGGAGAAACCCTAAGCCTAAACTACCCAACTGGATTCTAGAGCAAGAGATAACAATTGTAAATTCTTTCAAACAGATAATATGTACAACACAAACATTTCAAGTTATAATATCATTCACCTTATACTTACACACAAAAGAGTTCTCCTATAAATATGGCAAAAATTTAAAAAAAAAAAAAGAAAGAAAGAAAGAAAGAAAGAAAAACCAACACATCTAAAAACAGGAGGTGCCTGGCAGTCCAATGGTTTGGTTAGTACTCAGCCCTCTCTGTGCCAGGATCCTGTGTTCAATCTCTATCCCTTGTTGGGGAACTAATATCCTATGAAGCCACATGTTGTGACCAAAACAAAACATGCTGAGAAGTTCAAAGCTGTACCAGCAATAGATAACTGTACAACAGAGATGTATGCACAAGTTTCTAGGCATAGAGCTACCTATGATCTTGTTTACTGGCATGAGATAAACTCAGATGGTCCCCCACCCCCATCCACTGGAGTTTAATTACTTAATGAAATAAAGCCCTTAAGGGTACAGAAACGAGTAAGTAATCCCATGTAAAGATATTAAGTCACAACACATTTTCTCTGAATGTACCATTTTATTCATTTGGCCATACTGTTTGGCTTAGGAGGTCCTAGTTCCCTGACCAGAGACTGAATCCAGACCACTGCAGTGAAAGCCCAGAATCCAAATCACCCAGCCACCAGGGAACTCCCACACCTTCATTGCTTTGCTTTTGTAACTAAAACCTTAGGATATGTGCAATGCTCCATTTTAGGCTCACCAAATGGTAGGAGTCAGATCTACACAGGTTAAAACACATGGTGCTCTTACTTGTTTTCTTTTAAGAAGGCAGGAGCCAAGCCACCAGGCTCCCTGCCTGTTTTTAAGGTTGAAACTCAGAGAGCTGCAAACCTGAAACCATAATTGCCCTGAAGTCACCACCCGCAATCAGGGTCAGCTAATCCCGGATCAGGGGAATTCTCTCCAAAGCAATGTGTCATCCCATGAATGAAAGGAGAAAAATGGAAGGCAAGGAAGACACAACTTTGTTCTTTATTTTAAAGATGTCTGTCACCTTACCTAAGGGGCACACTGAAAACCTGAGCACTTGAGACTTTCCAGTCAGGAAGAGGTCACATTTTGGGGGCGGGCAAAGGAAAAGTTCAAGGTGAGTCACCTGTTCAGGGAATGTTCTATCTTCCAGGCCCTACCTGGTCCTACCCTATGGATGCTGACCAGGCATCTCACACTCAACCAGAGCGAGTGATTGAATGTCTCCTCCTTGAATTTCCTCCCACCTTTTTTCTCTCAGTAACAAACAATTACCTCATCTGCCAACTTCCTGAACCAAATGCCTGAATCTCAGGGCCCCCAGGGACAGGGGCAGCCCTGGAGTCTGAGAAGAGGCAGAGGAATCAGGAAAACAACCAAAGCACTGCAGCAGTGAAGAGGCCACTTAATCGATTTTTTTTTTTTTTCTGCGACCGTCTGATTGTGCGTGGTTGCAGAACCAGTTTGGGGCTGAATCACAAACCCGCCATGAAGATGTGTGTGTGTGTGTGTGTGTGTGTGTGTGTGTGTGTGTGTGTGTGTGTGTGTGTGTGTGTGTGTGTGTGTGTGTGTGTGTGTG
>SJYV01048805.1:435056-454058 GCA_006410875.1 Neotragus pygmaeus | reverse complement strand
TTTTTGGCAAAATGCCCACAGTGGCCCTTTCGAGGAACCCTGGGGGAGGGGAAAGATTTTATGATTGGGTAGTTTGTGGGAAATACCATTTGAAGTGAAAAAGACATTTCACTTTGACCTCTTCACTACTGTTGATAAAACTGCTGACATAAAAGGCAATTTGGGGGTTAATATTAAATATTTGTTTTTCTCTTTCTGACTTACTGCACTCTGTATGACAGACTCTATATCCATCCACATGTCTACAAATGACCCAGTTTCCTTCCTTTTTATGGATAAGTAATAGTCCATTGTATATGTGTACCATGTATATTAACACATATATGTGAAATCTGGAACAATGGTACAGATGCAGGAACGTATTTGCAGGGCAGGAGACACAGACACGTGGGACATGTGGACGTGGCGGGCAGGATGGGATGAGTTCGGAAGGTAGCATTAACATACATACACTACCAGGTGTGAAATAAGTAGCTAGTAGGAAACTGCTATATAGAACAAGGAGCTCACCTCTGTGCTCTGTGATGACCTAGAGGGGTAGGATGGGGAGTGAGAGATCCAAGAGGGCGGGGATATGTGTATATATATAGCTGATTCAATGGCTTCCCAGGTGATACAATGGTAAAGAACCCATCTGCCAATGCAGGAGAGAGAAGAGATGTGGGTTCGATCCCTGAGTCGGGAAGATCACCTGGAGGAGGAAATGGCAACCTGTTCCAGTATTCCTGCCTGGAGAAACCCATGGACAGAGGAGCCTGGTGGGCTACAGGCCATGAGGCACGAAGAGTCAGGCGTGACTGAGCACCAGCAACCTATAGCTGATTCACTTTGCTGTACAGTAGAAACTAACACAACATTGTGAAGCAACTATATCCCAGTTTTTAAAAAAAGGCAATTTGGGTGGAACGGAAGACTATGAAAAATAGGAATTTATTTGGACATATTAGAGAGTATTAGCATAAAATATCCTGTGATTTCAGACCTACACTTACTGATAGCATGGCTAAATTCCTACTGGAACTGTAGCTTCTACAGACAGCATGTGTTTCCACCTTAATTTAGGGCTGGGAAAGGAGTCTAACACAGGTCTATACCCCAAGGTTTTCTATTTTTTGTGGTGGACATATTCTTAGTTAGACTTTTTTCCACGTGGTGAGTCCTATTTTTCTAGCCTTATTTACTTCCAGGAATAAGTTTGCTTGAAAGACAACTAATTTCCTTAGTCCCATTAATGTTTTGGGTTCATGCCTGGCCTAGGACTGGACTGGGTCAAGTTTCCAGTTGAACAGATCATGGAGGCAAAAGAATGAAATATACTAATTTCTTAGACCTTAGCCTGAGTCTCCGGCTGCTCTCTCTGAGTTGAGGAAGTCTTCAGGTCCACTGAAACACGTGGTTAGACGGTGGGGAAGTCAGGGTGGGCATCCCCCAGGAAATTTCGAGTTCCAGTAGTGGAAGTAATAATAATGTTTCCTGAGCAGACAAAAACAATAGTGAAATCATTGAAATTATTTTCTTAGGATACATTTTTACAAGTGAAATATGGATTCAAAGTGTAAATACGTTATTCATGCTTCTGATGTAATTGATCATTGTCCTTTGAAACAAAATGTGCCTCTTGATATGCATACTAACCCTGGGTGACTTTTTTGGTGATATAAGATGTTAAAGCCTTAAAAAGAAATGCATAAAATTACTTAGAGTATGCCAAGTTGAGTTTTGATAACTAAAGAGTTTCTCTATAGGTGTTAACCTGTTAGTTCATTAGCTAATATTCAATTATAGCTAAAAGAGACCCTGATATTAACTTTCAGATAGAGAGTGATAAAGTGTTAAAAAAGAAGAGGACACAGAGAGAGATTGAATAGGAATAAACTGAGATGGATCATCTTGGGAGAAGCTGGAGCTTTCTCCTTGAACAGATATGGCTCTATCGCTCTGTGTGTGCATGTTAAGTTACTTCAGTCATGCCCGACGCTATGACCCTATGGACTGTAGCCTGTCAGGCTCCTCTGGCCATAGGATTCTGCAAACGAGAATACTGAAATGGGTTGCCATATTCCCCTCCGAGGGATTTCCTGACCCAGGTTTCAAATTACATCTCTTGGGTCTCCTGCACTGGCAAGTAGGTTCTTGACCACTAGCACCACCTGGAAAGCTCTTTAGCAGTTGTCCATTCTAGCACTAATACTGGTCCAGGAAAATAGCCACAGTTTTCCATTCTCACTGGTGAGAAAATCAATATCAAGTTTTAAAAAATATTTTCTGAAAGGTAGCAATAAAGTCAAATAGAAGAAAATTGAAACCAGAAGGGAATAAAAACATTCAAGATGATTGCTTCAATGTCAAATTTACCACGAGAAGAAATATCACCATGGATCCAAGATTAAATTAGGAAACTCTCTAGATCTTTCTGAATTTCCAAACCACCTTTCCACCCAGCCTATACTCTTAAATACTTTGAAATACCTCTGCTTTGAAAGATCTCTCAAAGAGTTCTTGCTGTCAACTCTCTCGTGGCAGGGACCTCTCTGAATATGGGTCAGAAGAGACAAGAGGCGGTCCCCTGAGGGTAATTCTCAGGTCTACCTGGAAGTTTCTCTGCTCCGGAAGGCGGCGCTCCCGGTGCAATCTCTAAGCGTGATGGATGGCTCAGTCAGTACCTGCAGAAGCCTGCTTACTAATGGTACCTCTGCAGCTTCAATCACTGTCTGTCTTTTTCCCTCACCCTGACCTTGAAACTTCTGCACAGCCACTGAAAGTGCATGCATGCATCACTTGGTCTCCATAGTAACTGCATCAGACCATCAGCAAAGCAAAAGGATTCAGTATCCATTTGTTTATGATGCTTTTACCTAGATGAGGGTTTCTCAGTCTTCGTTGCATCAACATGACAGGCCTGACAATTCTTTATTGTGGGGGCTGTCCTGCCCCCTGTAGGATGCTTAGCAGCATCCTTGGCCTCTACCCACTATAAGCCGGTAGCAGCCCTTAATTGTGACAAACTAAATTATCTTCACGCATTGCTGAATGTCTCCTGGGAAAGACGTTGCTCCCACTTGAAAAACACTGAACTAAATCATGGAAACATGGGACCAAATTGGATATTGTTGTTTTAGTCGCTAAGTCATGTCTGACTCCTTTGTGACTTCATGGACTGTAGCTTGCCAGGCTTCTCTGTCCACAGGATTTCCCAGACAAGAATACTGGAGTGAGTAGCCATTTCTTTCTTCAGGGGATCTTCCCAAACCAGGGATCAAATCTGTGTCTCTCTTATTGGCAGGTGAATTCTTTACTACTGAGCTACCTGGGAAGCCCAAAGTGGATGAGGTTTCATATAATCTATAATTTCTTTTCAGCTTTAGCATGAAATCATTCTAAATCTTGTCTGTTAACCACAGGGAAACCGGCAAGTATCTGCTTGGCCAGCGCTTTGTAAATACTTAGAAGTCACTCAAAACTCTCACCTCTGTGTGTCACTAATTGAGACAACATATATACAATTTATACAGTATTTTAATGTTTTTTCTTTTATAAACGAAGTGAATGCTTCTCATAAATAATTTCAAAAAACTTGAAATTTACTTTAAAAATGACAAAGTAAAAAAACACAAAGCATTCTTTCTTTTCCTGCAATAAGTATTCTCAGCATTCCTGTGTCCATCCTTCTAAACAAATTGAACATTTAAAAACTATAAATCAGGAAGAAACCCATTAAACCAGTTAAAATGTCTCCAATATTCCAGACATGATAAGGCTACCAGTTACAACGGGGGAAGTAAAAGTATGAGCTATTTCCCTGAAGAACCAGTGACCAAAAAATTTTGTGTCAATTTCCAGTCACGAAACTAAAAATTCCATAGTTATACCTATAAAGGGTTTTAGAAAGAAGTGCACCAAAATAATATCTGAAGTAAATTAAAAAGGTGAAATATGATCAAGAGTATGAAAAAACTCAGGGGGGAAAATTATCACTGCCTCATTCCCACTGGTTCATTTTCCTCCCGGCGTGGCTGAGATCTTAGATCCAATGAATGCTGTGGATGGAGAAAACAGACAATGGACGCAAGGCTATAAAATCCGGCAAACAGACAGAAGGGGCCCCCGTCACCATGTATTTTCCTAAATGAGCCAGTTCCCACCAGTCCTGAAACTATAAAGGGCTCTGCAGTTGTAATTTGCCAGGAAGCATGAATATCCCACAAAACACATGCATCCCTTCCAAGAAGCCGCAGAGCAATGCATATCACGTTTACATAAAAAACAGGGCCACTTGGGCCTGTGTTCCATTGCACTCTGCAGAGGCTCAAATCACTGAGCAATAAACACAGCCTAATTTTCTATCAAAAGTAATTTACCTCACAGTCCAGTCTCAGCGAAACAAAGGATGTGTTCTTGAACCGAATTAAAGGTTTTGGTTGCTACTACTGAACCCTGGGAACAAATGTCATTTATATTGGACCTCACTGGGTTTGGCTGATATCCTAAGGATGGAACCTGCAGTATTGATGAGATCCTCATCAAAGCCTGTGTGTGTTGTTTTATTATCCTTTCTTGCAGACAAAATACTGATGCTTACACAGGAGGTAAATTCAATAACCGAGGCAGTCATGAAAGCCAGAATATATCTGAAGCTTGCTCGTTCCAAATTCTGTGCTCCTAACCCCACTATTGATACTCTTATTTTTTAATTTAATTTTTACTTTATCTTAGAGTGTGGTTGGACTTCCCTGGTAGCTCAGCTGGTGAAGAATCCGCCTGCAATGTAGGAGACCCTGGTTTGATTCCTGGGTCAGGAAGATCCCCTGGAGAAGGGATAGGCTGCCCACTCCAGTATTCTTGGGTTTCCCTGATGGTTCAGTTGGTAAAGAATCTGCCTGCAATGCGGGAGACCTGGGTTCAATCCCTAGGTTGGGAAAATCCCCTGGAGGAGGGCATGGCAACCCACTCCAGTATTGCCTGGAGAATCCCCATGGACAGAAGAACCTGACAGGTTGTAGTCCATGGGGTCACAAAGAGTCAGACACCACTGAGCTACTAAGCACAGCAGAGTATATTTGATTTATAATGTTGTGTTAGTTCAGGTGTCTAGCAAAGAGATTCAGTGATACACACACACATACACACACATATTTTATATATATATATATATCCTTTTCAGATTGTTTTCCCATATAAGTTATTACAGAATAATGAGTAGATATCCCTGTGGGATAAATTAGGAGTTTGGGATTAATATATACACACAAATATACATTCAACAAAATAGATATTCAACAAGGGCTTACTGGAAAACACAGGAAACTCTATTCAGCATTCTGATAATTGTATTTACTCCCCCAAATTCCATTTATTGCAGCAAATTTTCATTTTTCTATTTCGTGAATACAGTGTAAGCTACATCTTGATGTTCATTTGCGTTTGAACATTCTGATGAAAATGAGGACAGAATCCATGGGCATCAGGCTATTCTTTCAGAACAAAGGTTAGTAACTGATGGCCAGCCTCCCACATGCCTCCTGCAAATGCCTTGTGTCTGGTGCACAGAATGTAGAAAAATGCTTCATCAGTATCCAACATAGGAAAATAATGCAATTTTATATAAAATTCTCAATTTCTGGCTTTTTATGAAGTATTGGTTGATTTTGGAAATTCTGGAAACATTCTAACTTGGCAAAAACAACCTGAGAGTGAGGGATGCCTTTAGAGCTTTCTCCATCTACTTGCACCCCTCCCTGTTCTAGCACCCCAGTGCTGGTGGCTCCCATTTCAGAAGCATCTCAACCTTCCCCTTGTAGGTCCAGGGGCACATGACTGAAAATAAAATAAAAATAATTTCTATCAGAGAAACAGACAAGCTTGACTAAGGAAGGGGATGAAAATCAAAGCCATAACGAGCTGCTGTGTCATAAATGAGCATAAATTACTTTGTCAAGGCTATTTGCAATTTCATGTGGCACAGAACCTTGTACTTAGGTCTATTTAATTATTCCATGCAGAGTTCCTTTCTCAATAAAGATTTCTCATTGTGGCCAAATAGCTCATTTAGAAGCTTCTGTTGTATATGAGATTCAAAACTAGCTATAAAAGGTTCATCATCATAGATTCAGAGGACAACTGTAGCCAAGGATCTAAAGATTGGAACATTTGTGCAGAGATGTTCAAAAGTGTAGGAATAAAGCATAATGCCTATGACCTCCCTCCATGCTTGCAGAAATACTGAGTTTAATTTCAAATAGCATGCTGGTCAGGTCAGCATGCTCCTACCAGGAAAAATATAACAAACAAAACAAAATTTGGAAAGAAAATGTACTGGCAAATTTTTGTAAGGGTTGAAAAATCCCTTCTGAGTTTTTTTGTTTCTTTGATTTGTTGGGTGTCTTTTTTAAAAGCATATAATTCACAGACATTTCCTTATGTGTAGTAAAAACCTATGACTCCTTCTAAAAAATGATCACAATGCCATTATTACTCTAAAATACAATAAAAATATGCCCTTAATATAATTAAATATCTAGCCAGTGTTCAAATTCCCTGCATGCCTGAACCTATTTTTAAAAGTTTAATAGATCATGAGTAGATGCTGCATTTTTCCCCCCATACGTGAGTATGGCAGTTTTTCAATCCACTTTCTTTCCACCAAACTTAGCAAATCCTGTAATTACATCTATCTTTGCTGTACTATACACAGATGCTCAATCTATCATGACAGTGGAGCTTGGTTTCCTGTAGGAGTCAAGCTAGATAACTAAACTGTGGAGACAAGCAAGGCTGAGCTTGGTTTAAAATAAGAATTACGTACCAGTCTCATATAAATTTCCAGTACAGTAAGTCTCCTACATACAAACCTTCAAATTGCAAACCTTCAAAGATGCGAACATGTGTTCTATCGGTGTCAGGCGTGAGTGAAATTGCGGCTTGCCCTCCATCTCCTATGGCTGACGATCCTTCAGCTCTTCCATCTCCACCTCCTCCCCCTCCTCCATCAGTAACTCTTCTTGCCTGTTCACTCCATGCCAGCCCCTGTCTGCCAGCTGTTGTACTATACTTTTCAAGGTCCTGTACTGTAAAATTAAAATGTATTTTCTTTACATTTTATTTGTTTATTATTTTGGGGAAAAGTATTTAAAACCTATTACAAGTATAGTACTATATAGCAGATTATGTTAGTTGGATACTTAAGTTAATTTTGTTGGACTTAAGAACAAATTGGATTTACGAATGCANAATTAAAATGTATTTTCTTTACATTTAATTTGTTTATTATTTTGGGGAAAAGTATTTAAAACCTATTACAAGTATAGTACTATATAGCAGATTATGTTAGTTGGATACTTAAGTTAATTTTGTTGGACTTAAGAACAAATTGGATTTACGAATGCACTCTCTATAAAGAACTTGTACATATGTAGGGGACTTGCTGTATTGAAATGGAAGAAATACAATCTGCTTTTAAAAAAATGAAAGTAAACGTTAAGCTNCCTCATGCGAAGAGTTGACTCATTGGAAAATACCCTGATGCTGGGAGGGATTGGGGGCAGGAGGAGAAGGGGATGACAGAAGATGAGATGGCTGGATGGCATCACCAACTCGATGGCCATGAGTCTGAGTGAACTCTGGGAGTTGGTGACGGACAGGGAGGGCTGGCGTGCTGCGATTCATGGGGTTGCAAAGAGTCAGACACAACTGAGCGACTGAACTGAACTGAAGATTTCTTAAAAATTCCCAAAATTCTCACTCTTATTCCCCAAAATAAGAGTGGGCCTCCTATCTTTTAAAGATAAACTATCTTAAAGTCATCTCCTATTTTTTGGGTCCTCATGTCCACGTTTAGCAATAGACATCATATTGATTTCATTAAAAATTTTTAAAGGGCTTCCCTGGTGGCTCTGTGGTAAAGAATCCTACTACCAATGCAGGATACATGTGATTGATCCCTGGTCCTGGAAGACCCCACAAGCTGTGGAATGGACCCCACAAGCACTGGACTAAGGCAGTGCATCACAATTATAGAGCATGTGTTTTACAGCCTGTGATCCACAACTGCTGAAGCCCATGCACCCTAGAGCCTGCGCTCCTCAACAAGAAAAGTTGCCTCAATGAGAAGTCTGACCACTGAAACTAGAGAGCAGCCCCACTCGCTGAAACTAGAGAGTAGCCCCACTCGCTGAAACTAGAGAAAATTCCATGCAACAATGAAAATACAGCACAGCCAAAAATAAATAAATAAATACAATTTTAAAATTATTTAAGAAATTTAAAATCTGGTTCATTGTTAACAGCTGAAAGAAAGAAAGTTCTAAAAAAATGAGTAAGATCTATTTCTTATTCTCAGACAATTTTTATTCCAGCTTGGGAGGCAAAGATAACCCACACTAATGAAGCAGAGACTAACCCCAAACAATTATATTTGATTTAGAACACTATTATGTTGAGTGCAGAAACATATGCCAAAAACAATAAGTACTACATCTACCATGGCACACTGTGGAATTAGCCAAACTGTAACTGACAACCGCATTAGCAATTATAAGTAAAATTTACTAGGAAAGCTAAAATGAAAATACATCTACAGACAACTTAATTTCACTCTTAGAACTTTGGTAATAGGGCACATATGCATATTTTAAACACCATTGTGACTTTTACATAAATATAGAAGGGTACTCTTTGGACTCATCATTTTGGTGGAAATAGAAAGTTTGCTTTAGAACTCTCAATTGCACAGGCTTTCATCTGATCCTGGAATAACTTTGAGGAATTAATTTTGGTATAAATATCTTGGCTATTTGGGCCCACCAGAACCCTGGGTGACACAGGGGGAGGGGGCCAGCTTCTAAGATACCCTTAGAAATCCCCATCCCCTGGTACCCACATGCATGGATGATCCACTCCCCTTCAGTATGAACTGGATTTAATGAATCTCTTCCAACAACCGGACTATGTCAAGGTGAAATATCTCTTCTGAGATTAGGCTATAAAAAAGATTGCTGCAATTTGAAGCACATCCTCTTGCCTTCTCTGGAGGAAACCATATGCCAGAGACAGCTGGTAGAGCTTCACTGACAGAGAACCAAGAGCTGGCAAGGACCATGTTAGCGCATGAGCTGGTTTGGAGTCACCATGTTCCTGTCTCACACTTTGATGGCAACCTCATAAGATTTTCTAAGACTACTGACTCACCAAAAAAAAAAAAAAATGGTGAGATAATAACTGTTTGTGGCTTTCAGCTGCCAAGTTTGGACATTATTTTTGTTATACCACAATAAATATCTAATATACTAAGATATCTGCTTGGAGCAAAGTTTCTATGCTTTATGTTCAGCGATTTATAATTTATTTGAAACAGAAGGTTGACTTTGATATTAACAGGAAAGATTTTGGGAAGGCTGAATTTTTCACAACTGCCAAGGGCTTCCCTGGTGCTTCAGTCACTGAAGAATCCACCCACAGTGCAACAGACCCACATTTGATCCCTGAGGTGGGAAGATCCCCTGGAGAAGGAAATGGCATCCACTTCAGTATTCTTGCCTGGAAGAAAAATCCATGGACAGAGGACCCTGGTAGGCTATTGTCCATAGGGTTACAAGAGTCAGACACAGTTTAGCGACTAAACCACCACCACCAAGATACACTGGAAAAGAGGAAAAAAAACCAACCTCTGTATAGAGAGGATGCTCCATTATAATCTCAGTCACTGGTTCACAACCCTGGCTGAGCATCCAAAGTATCTGAGAAGGATGTGTTGCTGCTGCTGCTGCTAAGTAGCTTCAGTTGTGTCCAACTCTGTACGACCCCATAGACGGCAGCCTATGAGGCTCCCCTGTCCCTGGGAATCTCCAGGCAAGAACACTGAAGTGGGTTGCCATTTCCTTCTCCAATGCATGAAAGTGAAGTCGTTCAGTTGTGTCCAACTCCTAGCGAACCCATGGACTGCAGCCACCATCCATGGTATTTTCCAGGCAAGAGTACTGGAGTGGAGTGCGTGTTAGGTACATATTTATATATGATTCAGATTCATTGTTGGAGAAGGAAATGGCAACTCACTCCAGCGTTCTTGCCTGGAGAATCCCAGGGATGGGGGAGCCTGATCAGCTGCTGTCTATGGGGTCATACAGAGTCGGACACGACTGAAGTGACTTAGCTTAGCAGCAGCAGCAGATTCATTACATTTCAGGAAAGATCCAAGAATCTGGATGATTAATAATAATATTCAATAATCTGCTGAATATTTCCCCAGATAATAGTTTCAATCAGTCAGTCAGGCAGCCCCTTGATTGACAGCAATGAGTTCACTGACCAGCTAGCTATACCATATGAATTTGTCCCCAGATTTACTTAATATATGGTAACCATAATACATGCTCATCTATTCAGTGAGAGACCCTGTAACTCTCAGTAAAGAGAGCTTTACTCCTTTCTTACTAAAGAATGCTCTTGCATTGATTTAACTTATAACTTACATGGTATTTGGAGTAAACACATTATTAATTGCCTTCAAGTAATGTTATTTTTGGTCTTCCCTGGTGGTTCAGATGCTAAAGAATTTGCATGCAATGCAGGAGATCCGGGTTTTATTCCTGGGTTGGGCAGATCCCTTGTAGAAGGGAATGGCTACCCACTTCAGTATTCTTGCCTGGGAAATCCCATGGACAGAGGAATCTGCCAGGCTACCGTCCATGGGTTACAAAGAATAGAACATGGCTGAGTGACTTTCACTTTCAATGATAGTTTCAGACACCTGTGAAATCTCCTGATATCATTAATTAAAGAAGAAATAAGAGAAAAAGAGGAGGAGGAGGAGATAATGTTAAAGAAGAAGAAGAAAAAAAGCCAAGAAGAGAAGGAGAAGGGAGAAGAGGAAAGAAACAGTAATGAGACATTTGACAAAGATTTAAGGGCTATTTCTTAGGATAAGACTCTAAAAACCTCTAAAAGCCAAGGACATTAAATACTATTGTAAATATTGCTTAACAAGCAATGTGGAAGTTATTGGGTTGTGATTGTGGAATGCCCACTGGGCTATGGAATCACGTAAGTGTCCTAAGTTTAAACAAATAGGCACTGATCATTTGGGGTGAAAATTCTAGCCAAAACATCAAATACACATTCCAAATATGCTTTATTTCAAGCAACTTGAAAGATGTACTCTAGAATAATAAAGATGTCGCTGCCATGTATATATATATACACATATGATATTTTTAAATAAAATGATTTAGGAAATAGAATCAGAAAAGCAGTTTTTCCAACACCCTATATAACACTGGATTCAAAATGGGTTTAACTAAGTTAATATGTGTTGTAAGTAGATTATTGAATTTTTCATCCACACACCTAAAAGTTTATACATGCAAATTCTTTTTTTCCCCTTCTCTTCTCTTTAGGAAAATATTCAACACACACTGAAATATTTCTTGTGGGACTATCAGTTAGCACAGACCTTAAGACTCAGTTACCACAGCATGATTAGGAAATGAGTTGCACTGTTAACAGAGAATTTGTTACTGCTAAAGATCTCATTGGAAAATCGAGAGATTCTGACAAGGAAGCAGAATCTGGTCTGGAATAAACTGTAACTCTCCCCCAACAACATAAGCCTTAAAGCAGTATCACACACACACAAAAAGTTATGAATGTAATGATTTTGCATGTTACTGTGGTCTCCTTCGGTTATGGACGTCTAGCAAGAAAATTGAGAGATCAGAGGATTGCAATAGGGGATCAACAAATAATTCCATCTATCCCCAGAGGAACACCTGTGAGCCTTGGAACTTAAAATGAACAAGGACCAAGAACAATTGTTTAGGTTGCTAAGGACTGTGGCTGCTGTTGTTTTGCTAACTCGGGTCCAACACTTTTGCAACCCCATGGACGGAAGCCTGCCAGACTCTGTCCATGAGGTTCTCCAGGCAATAAATACTGGAGTGGGTTGCTCTTTTTCCAGGGGAACTTCCTGATGCAGGGATCGAACCCACATCTCCTGTATTGGCGGGTGGATTCTTATCACTGAGCCACGGGGGAAACCCTTGCTAAGGACTGCTGCTGCTACTGTTAAGTCGCTTCAGTCATGTCCGACTCTGTGTGACCCCATAGATGGAAGTCCACCAGGCTCCCCCGTTCCTGGGATTCTCCAGGCAAGAACACTGGAGTGGGTTGCCATTTCCTTCTCCAATGCATGATAGTAAAAAGTGAAAGTGAAGTCGCTCAGTTGTGTCCGACTCTTCGCAACCCCTTAGACTGCAGCCTACCAGGCTCCTCCATCCATGGGATTTTCCACGCAAGAGTACTGGAGTGGGGTGCCATTGCCTTCTCCGTGCTAAGGACTACAGACAACAAAATATAACTGATATAATACTGGAGTAAGAAACAACATAACAGGAATTAAAAACATAGTTGCACTAACATTTCAGATTATTGAAATATTTTAAGTTAAGCTTTGGGGGCACTGTCATCCACATGTTTGACTCCTTCCCCCCCCACCCCACCTCCTATTCTTATTGAGAAATGGAACATGTGTCACACACATAGAAATACTTGCCTTGGGGTTACGGTCACTGCTGGGGAGACTGTGAGGCTCAGATGCTACCTGATGAGAAGACAAAATTNAAAAACATAGTTGCACTAACATTTCAGATTATTGAAATATTTTAAGTTAAGCTTTGGGGGCACTGTCATCCACATGTTTGACTCCTTCCCCCCCCACCCCACCTCCTATTCTTATTGAGAAATGGAACATGTGTCACACACATAGAAATACTTGCCTTGGGGTTACGGTCACTGCTGGGGAGACTGTGAGGCTCAGATGCTACCTGATGAGAAGACAAAATTCAACTACCAATTCATATAAAGTGGCGGGACAGTGTTAAGAGTTTTGGAGTTGATGGGCAACGGAGTTCCAAGAAACAACTGAGTTTATCAGTTTGAACAAGAAGAGAGAGAACTTGAGAGAACTCCTACAAATAATTCAGGTATTATTTGCAGATCTTATAGGAAAGGATACCTCAAAAAGGATATCATTGTGAACATCAGGGACTNTGAAGATCTTCTTTGTACAGTTCTTCTGTGTATTCTTGCCACCTTTTCTTAATATCTTCTGCTTCTGTTAGGTCCATACCATTTCTGTCCTCTATCGAGCCCATCTTTGCATGAAATGTTCCCTTGGTATCTCTAAGATCATAAGCTCCTTATTGCTAAATTCAGACTTAAATTTATAGGATCACCTACTTTCAAAAATGCAGATTGAGCTATGGTTTGGTGAATGGAAGATCTTTATTCTAAATTTTATCCTTCCTAATTGGGTGGAAAAAAAGCACTGGTTTGTGTAGTATAAAATTTCAGCTATAGATATTTGCTTGTCTACTCTCCTATTGATGCAGACATGTTGGAACAGAGTAAGGCAGTTTTAAAGAAGACGTTCATACTTTATGTACTCTCTAATCAAAGGTGGTAAATTAATTTTAACTAGTGCTTTTCCATAATGGATATTGGGTGGCAAGCATTCATAAATGATTAAAGGGGAAAGTGTATAAAAGATCATTTAATGAATGAAAAAGAAGATGCTATCACTTTTGAGAAATAAGACATTGTAAGAGACATATTCAGTGGATTAAAATACCTCCAAAAGAAGATATGTTGGTTCTGAGTTAATAATGAAAATGATTTTTCTTACTCTTCTCTGGCTCATCTTTAAGGATATTCTATTTCTCATTTGGCTGACAGAGATGAAAAGAATCACAGAACAAGCTAAGAACAGTCATTTCAAAGTAAATTGAGAATTCTTCCTCCTTATGGAAGTCTTTGCTCTTTTTTAAATATGCATTTTAAAAGATACTAGTAACAAGCACATTATAATCACATTTTTCTTTTTCCTGAATCTACTCTTCAGCTCCCTTTGTATTTTTTCAACCGTTCAATAGAAAGAAAAACAAATCCATGGACTTTGAAGTATTCCATTTCTTTCTTTTGCTTCGAGAGAGGAAATTTACACTATTTAAGTTGTGAAACTACTATCAAATACAGAATACATTTAAATTTTTTTTGAGTGTTTTGTCCTAATTATCAAACAAAATGATAAGTGGATAAACCTGAAGTAAAAAATGATTTTATATGTGTGTGTGTGTATATATATATATATATCATATTACATATTATAGATTGCTGCTGCTGCTGCTAAGTCACTTCAGTCGTGTCCGACTCTGTGTGACCCCATAGACGGCAGCCCATCAGGCTCCCCCGTCCCTGGGATTCACCAGGCAAGAACACTGGAGTGGGTTGCCATTTCTTTCTCCAATGCATGAAAGTGAAATTGAAAGTGAAGTCATTTAGTTGTATATGACTCTTAGCGACCCCATGGACTGCAGCCTACAAGGCATTATATATATAAAGTATATATATACATGCATATGCATATATATATGTATAGTTTCCACAGTGGCTCAGTGGTAAAGAATCTGCCGGTAATGCAAGAGACATGGGTTCAGTTCCTGGGTGGGGAAGATCCCCCAGAGGAGGAAATAGCAACCCAGTCCAGTATTTCTGCCTGGAAAATTCCATGGACAGAGGAGCCTGGCAGGCTACAGTCTGTGGGGTCACAAATAATCGGACGTGACTGAGTGACTGAGCACACACACACACACATATGTATAGACATAAATGAATATATATATATACACACAGTACGTATACATACTGTATGTATACATACATATATATGTGCTTCCCTGGTGGCTAAGAGGTTAAAGCATCTGCCTGCAATGCGGGAGACCTGAGTTCGATCCATGGGTTGGGAAGATCCCCTGGAGAAGGAAATGGCAATCCACTCTAGTATTCTTGCCTGGAGAATCCCATGGATGGAGGAGTCTAGTGGGCTACAGTCCACGGGGTTGCAAAGGGTCGGATACGACTGAGTGAATTCACTTTCACTTTCACTATACATATATATGCATGTTCATGTTCAGTTGCTTCAGTGATGTCTACTCTTTGCTACCCCACGGACTATAGCCTGCCAGGCTTCTCTGTCCATGGGATGTCCCCAGCAAGAATATTGGATTAGGTTGCCATTTCCTCCTCCAAGGGATCTTCCCAACCCAGGGATCAAACCCAAGTCTGCTGAGTCTCCTGTATTGGCAGACAGACTCTTTACCACTCAGCCATCTGATAAGCCCAGCACACACATGTAGAAATAAGAACAACTAGAAAATCCGACCTTTCAGTATATTATTTATTTAAAAAAATTGGTTCATGACAGTACATATTATGCATAATTTTGCATATTGCTAACAATCAAGACTACTTCTCACTCTTGAATTTTTCTCTTAATTTTTGGGAGAGGAGGACTACTGAGGTTAATTGATTAGAAAATATAATAGCTTGTACATTAATGGGATTTTTATATATTACAGACATTTTATTTTAATTTGTTTCTCTGTAAGAAAATCCAAACTCAGTTGCTTAAATTAATAACATTTATTTTCCCAGCAATATTCCTCTGCTCTGGGCTAGAAGGAACATACTGATCTCTGCCTTACCTGGCATCAGACAGGCCAGCTGAAGCCTGGGATTGAGTCATGTGAAGGCAGCTCACACATATCCAGGGAGTACGAGGGTCTCCCACTGGGTCCTCACTGGACCTTTCCATGTGACTTCAGAGTATTGTGGCTGGATTCAAAAGTGGGAGAGTCCCAGGAGGACCAAGAAGACGTTGTATTAACTTCTGACACAGTATTTGTTCAAGCTAGTCACCAAAGACCACTTTATCCCAAAGGGAGAGGGGAAAAATAACCCAAATTTGGGAGAGGACACATTGTAGCCTTTTCTGGCAGATTCAGTCCACCACACTAATAATTCCCAGGATTGTCAGTGTTCGCATTATCACATCATCAGAAATACTGTGTTTTGCCTGCATCATGTATATTGTTCATCACAGTGATCGTGTAAGGGAGAATCTCTTATCACCCCCATCATCGCAGATGAAGGAAGTGCAGTTTGAAGAGGTGGGTGACATGACTATGTTGTACAGAGAGTACAAGGCAGAGCTGAGTTTGATACCAAAAACATGAATGAGAAATTTGCTTTATCAGGTCAGGATTGAAGAGGAGAAATTGTGACCTTCGATGCAATTTGTATCTATGTTGAGATTTATTCCTATTTTGTTTAAGAAAAACCCACTGACACAGTGTAGGAATTTGCGTCCCTAAATTTCCTTAAGGACTTTCTCTTCACTCAACCAATGAACCTCCTGGACAGAGAAAAATAAGACATTTTCTATCCTTGTGACCAAGTCAAGACTTAACATTTAATATGTGTAAAGAACAGTCTCTCCCCCTCCAGGTAATGAAATCAGGCAGTTTAGCAGGTGAAGAAGTTCAGAAGCCAATTACGGGGTCGCAAGTTTTCCATTCCGTATGTCTCTGTGCTTGGAATTTCAAGCATGTGAAATGTCATGGGATGCTGGAGGGTGAAGGGGGTGTCCTTACCTCCTGCATCCCCAGGCTTCAGGACAGAGGGAATTCTTTGTATTCTTGTTGTTCAATCACTAAGTCATGTTGGACTCTAGTGAACTGCAGCGACCTACTGAACTGCAGCACGCCAAGCTCCTCTGTCCTTCACCATCTCCCAGAGTCTGTTCAAACTCATGTTCTTCACTGGATGCCATCCAACCATCTCTTCTCTGCTGCCTCCTTCTCTTCTTGACCTCAATCTTTCCCAGCATCAGGGTCTTTTCCAGTGAATTGGGTCTTTACATCAGGTGGCCAAAGTATTGGAGCTGCAGCTTCAGCTTCAGTTCTTCCAATGAATATTCAGAGTTGATTTCCTTTAGGATTGATTAGTTACAGAGGGGATCCTTTGTATTAGCTTGTGGTTTTTTTAAATTTCTGTTTTCTGTTGAGTTGACATCTGGAGTCTTTCTGATTAGGGAGAGACTGCCCACCCCACCACCCTCCCAGGATTAGCTAATTCCTCGAGATAGCAAAGGGCTTCACATCTTTCCTTTGTAAATCAACTAATCCAAAGTCCACACCCACCCCCTCCTCTACTGAATCTTTACACTCAGGGGCACCATTCACCTGCCCTAATCATCACAAGGCCAGTTGCTGGACCTCTATGTGTCCAGCCCTTATGTCCTAAAGCTGAATGGAGTTATTCAAGCTATCCAATCCTAAGCCTGCTTACTGGCAGTTGCCTGTTGCTTCCCACAGAAATTAAAATGAAGGCTCTTGTCCACATTTTCCTTCCCATTCTCTGCCTCCTGAGCAACACTGCTGCTTCCCCAAGTGGCCCTTGGTGGCCGGACATGCTCCTTCCTCATGGGAATGGTAACAAACTACCTTTTTTCTATCTGAGACTTATGGTTATAACTTCCTTTTATTTTCTTTTATTGGAGTATAACATTAACATTTTTGTGCTAATTTCAGGTGTACAGCAAAATGATTCAATTATACATACACATATGTTTATTATTTTTTAAGATTCTTTTCTGATATAGGTTATTACAGAATATTAAGTAGAATTCCCTGTGCTATACACAGGGCCCTTCTTGACTAACCATCTTATATAATAGTGTCTGTGAGTTCATCCCAAGCTTCTGATTTATTCCACCTCTTCAGATTTCTCCTTTGGCAACATTAAGATTACTTTCAGTATCTGTAAATCTGTTTCTGTTTTGCAAATGAGTCCATTTACTTCTTTTCTTTTCACACTATGTTTCCAATAACAGTCTTGTCTTGATCTGTTTGCCTCATCATACTCGAGCATTAATAAAACTTATATTTGACAACATCCTTTGAATATAAACCTGAAGTTAGCTGAGATGATCTTGTAATTGTCGACAACCTTCCATAATAATAATAAAAAAGATAGAGCCATAGAGGTCTGGGCATAAAATTGTATATAATACTAAATGGTCATGCTGTTCAGGATTTTTCATTAGCCTTTGACTCCATAGGTCAGCATTTCAGGTGTGACATATGCTTTTTTTTTGCTATGCTGCTGCTGCTGCTAAGTCGCTTCAGTCGTGTCCGACTCTGTGCGACCCCATAGACGGAAGCCCACCAGGCTCCCCCGTCCCTGGGATTCTCCAGGCAAGAACACTGGAGTGGGTTGCCATTTCCTTCTCCAATGAATGAAAGTGAAAAGTGAAAGTGAAGTCGTTCAGTCATGTCCGATTCTTAGCAGCCCCATGGACTGCAGCCAATCAGGCTCCTCCATCCGTAAGATTTTCCAGGCAAGAGTACTGGAGTGGGGTGCCATTTTTTTTTTTTTTTTTTTTTGCTATATCTACCATCAAAATTGCTGATCAGTCTTCTGTCAGCCTCTATCCAGATGTCTTTTGATGAAGTCTCAGAAGAGAAGTTACAGAAGAGGAGGAACCTCAGAGATCAGGTTAATAAGAAGAAATTTCAAAGTGATAAAATGACCCCTGATTCCTCCCCTGCCCTGAAGGGAAGCCACCAAGTCTTGATTTAATTAACTCCATTTTGTATTTGATAAGACCTGCTTGCTCCTTGGAAGAAAAGCTATAACAAACTTAGACAGCATATTAAAAAGCAGAGATATTACTTTGCCAACAAAGGTCCATATGATCAAAGTTATGGCTTTTCCAGTAGTCATGTATGGATGTGAGAGTTGGACCATAAAGAAGGCTGAGTGCTGACGAATTGATGCTTTTGAAGTGTGATGTTGGAGAAGAATCTTGAGAGTCCCTTGGACTTCAAGGAGGTCAAACCAGTCAGTCCTAACAGAAATCAGTCCTGAATGTTAATTGGAAGGACTGATGCTGAAGCTGAAGCTTCAATACTTTGGCCAGCTGATGCAGTCACAACTCACTAGAAAAGACCCTGATGCTGTTACTGAAAGGTGGGCATTGGAGAGGGGTCTGGCTGATCACTGCTCAATAGCCACAAACAGGCCAGGTTGGTGGAAAGGAAAGTTTGCTTTATTTCAGATGCTGGCAACTGTGACAGGGGTGGGGGTGGGGTGGCTGGGAGAGTCGTGTCACAG